>PVLA01008893.1:0-82715 GCA_004027455.1 Hydrochoerus hydrochaeris
CTGATTTAATATTTCAGTTTTGAGCTCATCTACAAGGGCCCAAAGATATCTCTTAATGTTCATTGAAGCCATGTCTGATGTTGTGTGTTTGCTGCCCTCAGTCTCCCTTGTTTTTCCTTCTCCTGGATCAGTGCTCTCAGGGTTCTGGGCTGGAGGCCTCCTCCTGCCTCTCTCTCCTGTCATGGCCTTGGCTTCCTCCACAAGTCCCAGCCCTCTTCCCTGTTTGCCCAAGCTTCCTCCGAAACATGCTGATGAGGGACATCCACCCTCTCCTGCCTGCCCCTCCCCACTGGGCCACCCAAATGTCAGAATCCTTCACCAGGTTAGTGCCTGCTAGGTGCAAGGAATCGATTTGGGATAGCTCATTGGGTTCTGGCCAGGGGTGTGGCCCAGTCCAAGCAAATCCCAGAAATCTGCTTTGGGGAGGGAGCAACCAACTGAAGTCACTGTCGCTCCCAGTTCAGGCTCCTCCTGCCCGATTCCAACATGTTGCCCATTTGATCATGCCCTTCCCATGGGGGGTCTCATTCCTAGCACTGACCATGGATTAATGAAGGTCCCTTTGCTGGCTCTGCTCTCTGTTGGGCTCACCAACCCCTGACTTCAGCTCTGCTGTGGTTCTTGTGAGTGATGGCAGGAATGAGTTTGGGTGTCTCTGCCGGCTGATGCAGACTCAAGCTGGCAGAAATTCAGGCTGGTGCAAACTTGGCGGGTCGCAGCGAAAATACTCTGTTCTGTAATTTTTAGCTGTTTCAGTTGTAGTCTCAATGTGTTTGACAAGTTTTTTACATTTTAATTTCTTCCTGTGTCAACAGAATCCATCTCTCTCTGTCTGGTTCTCTCCAGGGTATTTTATTCTGGCAAATGAGTTGTTTCTCCTAGGAGACTTTGTATTTTGTTGCTCACTGATTGGCCATCTTGATTTCTCCTTGCCATCAATTTTGGCAGTTTTAAAAATTACTTCCATTCTGGTTCTCAGGCTATTATGATGAATATTTGAGTTCTTAATGTGTTCTACTACAAGAAAATTAAATTAATTTTAATTACTTCAGCTATATATTTCAAAGCCTGTGTTATATTTCAAAACAGAAATAAAACAATGTAATGCCTCAAGTAAAAATTATAAAAGGTCTTAAATTGTGCTTGGTGACCAATTTAGTACTCACATATGTATTGCTTGTCTCTTCAACTTAGATCCATGAAAAATAATATGGTTTTATGACTATGCTGAAAAGAAATTTGTGATCACAAAGCCAAAAAACAATTGTGTGTGTGTGTGTGTGTGTGTGTGTGTGTGTTATAGTGTGCTCAGATGGCTCCCACTTAAGTCTCATGTAATCATGGACAGGACTGAGTCTGGAGTTTGTGATTGGTTTGTTGTCTGGCACTGGGATTGGTGGTGTGAGTACTACACTTGTCTGGGCATGAAGCCAGGATACAGTGTAAGGGGAGAAGAAGGTGAGGTTTCTCTCTCTTGCCAGTTCCTGCCTTGCTGTTTGCATTGGCCATGAACTGCTCCCCCTCAGCCATGCCACCCTGCCTTGCAGCCAGCTGAGTATGGATTGAAACCTATAAGAACTGTAAGAAATAAACCTTTCTTTCTCTAATTTTGGGCATCAGGTATTTTTGTCTCAGCAATGACAGAAAAGTAACCAAAACAATTATATATATATATATATATATATATATATATATATATATATATATCACATACTGAATTTATATATCATTTTACTTTTGCTATCATCTATACAGCAACAAAGATTACTCTAGTATTTAGAGTTGGAATGGGAATATTTTCTATATCACTATTGCAAGCTCTCTGAGAGAACAGTTTTCTCTCATGTAGTTGCTGATTTTTAAAATGGTGCATTATAACAATTTTATTTTACAAATGTCCTTTTTTCTTTTTCATGGCAATCTTACAGTAGCTCTAATCTATTACACCTGGTTCTTTTCACAGTTGCGATTCAAGGTCACCCCATAAAAAATTTGCATTGCTGGCACACAAAAAATTGAAGGTGGGTTGCTGTCACCTTGAATAATTTTTCACATTTCTTTTTTTAAAAAAAGGAGTGAAATAGCAGTGACTTTATTTTGTTTTGGTCTACAAATGATTAATATTGTGGTCTGAAATTCCTGAGAAACCCTATTTTATAAAATGCTTTTGCCTTGCTATAGCAAATTAGAAATGAAAGTCTTCCTGTTCCATAGTAGGCGCAGATGGATGGGCACAGGCACGAAGCCCTCCAGCTCAGCAGCAGAGCCCGAGCCCCTGCACTGGGAGGTCGGAGACAATGGGCAGTTGGGTTTCTTGTGTGAACCGGGTAGTGTCTTGGGTAGAGTTGAGGACTTCCCATGAGAGATTGGTTTGTTCAGAAACTTTAAATTATTTCCAAACTCCTACTAATAATTACACAGCCATGTTTATTTCATTCTTATTCTCACTTACAATAACATTTTACCCAAGTGATAGCCTTTCGGGGCTCTCTGGAGTCCCCAGCAAGCTCAGTAAGCTCCACAGTTTCACATTTCCAACCCCACTTTGGAGATGCTTCCCTCCACGTTTGACAGTCTTCCCAATCTTCCCCCTTTTATTCCTTTTTAAGCCTGTTTTTCCTTTAAGATTCCATGAAGGTGGACCTTCAAAATGCCACACATATTATCTTAGGTTGGGATACAAAAGACAGCTCTATGTTCTCCAGTAACAACCTGTGAAAAAAATCTCCTTTTTGATATATGACAATATTTTGCCCTTCTCTTTGATATAATCAAGAATGAATGATATAAATTAATTGAAATATAAATTAATTGAGAATAAACATGCTCAATTCCTTCGAACAGTATTTGTACTTGATGAATGTTTGTGACAAAAACTCTACTGAAGTACCAAAAGGAATAAAACAGGAATAAACTTAACCAAGGACGCAGAAGAGTTGTACACCAAAAATTGCATAATGTCGCTGAAAGAAATGAAAACCATAAGTAAATAAAAAGATGATGAAGATATCAACTTTGCTCAAACTGATCTATAGATTTGGTACAACTCCTATTTAAACCTCAATGGTACTTTTTTAGAAAAATAGACAACCCTATCCTAAAAATAATATCAAATCTCAAGGGACCACAATAGCCAGAATAATCTTGAAAAAGGGAAACAAAGCTAGAGAGATTACACTTTCTTAATTCAAATGTATTGCAAAGCAGTATTGATCAAAACAGTAGTAATGGCATAAAGAAAGATGTACAACCAATTCAGAAATCTAGGTCCAGAAATAAATCCTTGTATGTGTAACACAAGGACTTCTGACAAGAGTGCCAAGACCATGTTACAGAACATTTTGAAAAAAATCATGCTGGAAAATCAGGATATCTACTTGTAGAAAAAAAAACTGAACCCTCACCTTATGCCATATAAAAGATGAAATCAAAATGGATCAGACTAAAGGGTAAGAATTTAATGCACTACATAAAACTTTTAGAAGAAAATTAAACCAGTTTCAACCTATGCATGATTTCTTACATATTGCAACAAAAGCATAAGCAACACAAAGGAAAAAAAAGGACAAATTGGACTACCTCAAAATGTAAACTTTCTGGCTGGGGATTTAGCTCAGTGGCATAAGTACCTGCCCGGCAAGCACAAGGTCATAAGTTCAATCCCCAGTACAAAAAAAAAAAAAAAAAAGAAAAGAAAAGAAAGAAATTATCAAATGTAAACCTTCTATACGACTGAAAAACAGTGAAAATGTAACTCATGGAATGTAAGAAATTATTTGCAAATCATATATCTAATATGAGGTGGATGTCTGTATATAAGAACTCCTACAACAACCAGAAAACAAGCAGCTCAATTAAAAAATGGACAAAGGATTTGAATATAGATTTCTCCCTATAGTCAAAGGATTTGAATATAGATTTCATGAGCTGCCAATGAGCTCATGAAAAAAACATTCAACATGGCTTATCATTAGGGCAATGCAAACCAAAAACACAATGAGAGACCAATTTAAACTTATTAGGATGACAACTTAAAAAATAGAAAATAACAAGTGCTGACAAAGATTCAGCCAAATTGGAACCCCTGTCAACTGCTGATGAGAGGGTAAAATGTTTCAAGACTTAAAAAAATCTTTATGGGGTCCTCAAAAAGATTTAAAATAGAAAGAGCATATAATTTAGTAATTTCATTTGTTATGGCTTAAATCTAAATGTCCCTCCCAAGGCCTTATGTGCTCACAGGTTCGTCTTTGGGGGTTGACTGGCTCTTAGGGGCAGGGTACTCACCACTGAATTAGTTCACTGAGGGGTTTACAGCAACATGTGATGTTGGAAGGTAAAGCTGTAGTACTAGAAAATATAGCCACACTTAAAAACACATAGTAGACTGAATATTGGCCTTTGTGGCTACATGCCTGTGCTCTAACTACTTGAGCATGTGAGTATGTTACATTGTATGGCAAAGAGAAAGCTTTCATAGATGCAATTAAGCTTAAGCACCTTAGAATACATTCTCCTGGGTGGCCCCAATGTAAATGCATAGAAAAAGGTGGGGTTCTTGGTTATAGGAAAAAGAGATGCAGCCCAAGAGAAGCTAGAAAGACTGAAAGGTGAGACAGATCAGGACACCATAGCTGGTTTGAAAATGGAAGCAGCAGCACCATGAGAAATGCAGGTGGTACAACCAAGAAACACACTGGGAGACCTGTGGACATGACTTACTCCTGCAGGAGCCCAGCTGAGCCATGGGAATTCACTGGCTCCCCTCAGAACGTCCAGGCAGATTTATACCAAATGTAGAAAAGATCATGAGTTGTTAAAATCTTGAACACACTGTAGTTTCTCTAAAAGTCAGTAAGGCTGTAGTAGATATAGTTCTTTAGTACAGCCTCCAAGGTGGAAATGGGCTAGTGTCAGTTGAAGGATAAGTCTATAGAAGGATCATTCTCTATAGGACGACCATCCAAGCCCATGAAAAAGCTTTATTATCATACCTGTGCTCAAGACCTGCATAGCAACACTAACCACCATGGTGATATACAGATGAAACCATAAAAGCAGGTGAAAAGTTTGCATAGCAAGTGGGACACAAGCTGGGTGTGGTAGCACATGCCTGTAATTCCAACATGCAGGGAGGCTGCTGCAGGAGGGTCTCACCTGGGAAACTTAGGAAGACCCTGATTGAAAATAAAAGATCAAAAGGATTGAGG
The DNA here is from genome assembly GCA_004027455.1 of Hydrochoerus hydrochaeris. Taxonomy (NCBI): domain Eukaryota; kingdom Metazoa; phylum Chordata; class Mammalia; order Rodentia; family Hydrochaeridae; genus Hydrochoerus; species Hydrochoerus hydrochaeris. Next base: position 5,211 of record PVLA01008893.1, read on the forward strand.
ATGTAGCTTAGTGTGAAGACTGAGTTCAATTCTCATTACTGAAAAGAAGGAAGGAGGAAGGAAGGAAGGAAGGAAGGAAGGAAGGAAGGAAGGAAGGAAGGAAGGAAGGAAGGAAGGGTGGGAAACATGCCCAGGATGGGTCTTTCATTATCCACACATGGAGATATACAGAAACCCATCAGTGGACTGACTTAGTAATCACAGACCCTTAATTCCAGCATCACACACTCTAGATTCAGCCTCTTCTGTAAAGCCCCATCCATGTCCACATGAGGTTTTAAGGGGACATCTAGACACGAGCTATAACCATCAGGAACAATGAAAATGATGTTTCAGAAATATGCAGGTGAGCAGGAGGACATTAATAAAACAATACAATAAAAGCACTATGGTTGGAACTACAAAAATTTCAGCCATTGAAATGATAAAATTAAAATGCAAAAACAACTTCTCATAAGACTTAAAAGTGCAAGCGTGGTATTTTATTGGACAAACACCTTTACAATAGATAGTTTGTGTCTGGAACTCTCCCAAATGTTATTGGTTCATTATTCTATTACTTCCTCCTGAACAGCTTCACACACCAGTGATGGAAGGTTTATGGCTGAGGAAAACACGGTTTTGAAAAGTTAAGAATCTTACCTAAAGCCTCATTATGGTGCTATAATCCAAATCTAGTGAATTTGGCTAGAGAATTTGAGCTCCTAATAATTATTTTGTAAGGAATACTCAAAACTCTATCAGCAATTAACTTGCTTATTTTAAAAAAATGCAAAATTAGGGATGGGATGGGTAGTTCCATAGTTAGGCACTTGCCTAAAACACCTAAGGCCCTAAATTCAATCCCCAGTACTAGAAAATGATAGTAGTAAATGGAAAATAAGACTACAAGACTAAAAATATAATTAAAAGAAAAAAACCTCAATGGTTAAGTAGACTGAATTAAACACAACTGAATAGAGAACATTGCTTTGGGAAAAGATAAGAAAATGGAAACTAAGGTTTAAAAGACAATTGTCTAGTAACTATCTCAGAAGAAGAGAACAAGGAAAGTAAAAGATATTCAGAGTGAAAACAGCTAAGATTTGTCCAGGAAATGTAGACGAAATCTATCTGTTGTCCACAGATTCAGAAAGTACTGACATGTTCAAACCATTTAAACATAAATAAAGGTACAATATGGACCAGCAAACAAGTCCAAGCTGGGAACAAGTGCCAAGAACCAGTCACCACTGGACCCTTCTGGCACGGAGACTGGTAATACAAGAAGTACCAATTCCCCCTTTATTCTAAAATGACGTTTTCAATTAAGACAACATGGGAAGTGTGGTAACAATAGATCCACTGAAAAAGTTTAAACCAGGTTAAAAAATGAACTTCAATAAAAAATAAAGCTATCCCCATCCTCCAAAGAAAACACACAAGCAGCTACTTGGTGCTTAGCACTACACATCACCAGCAAATCAAAACTGCAATGAAATATCAGCTCATATCTGTTTTGACAAGAACAATAGCTAACAAATGAACAACAAAAAAGAGAAAATGTAGACAAGAATGTGGAGGAATTTGAACCTTTAGAATTTTTTATTGGAAATGCAGGATGAAGCAGCATAGAAAACAATAGAGATATTACTTAAAAAATTATAAATAACTTACATTTGATCCAGCTATCTTATTTCTGGATATATATACCAAAAAATTTCATTTAAAATCTTGAAGAAATAAACTTTAATTCCATAATCATTGTGGCCTTATTCACAATAGCCATGGTGTGGAAACCACTCAAATGTGCTTTTACACATGAATTGATAAAGATTGGATTCCACTTACATATGGAATCTCAAATGGTCTTCCTCAGATAAGTGGAAAATGGAATGGTGGTTACCAAAGCGCCAGAGAACAAATGAAAATCATTCTTTAATCATCTAAAGATGATTAAGTTCTAGAGATCTGCTATGCAACAGAGTACCTAGAGTTAGCAATATGATACTGTACATTTTTAAATGTTAAGAGAGCCAGGTATGGTGGTGCACACCTGTTATCCCAGCACTTGGGAGGCTGAGGCAGAAAGAGTGCTTCAAGTTCAAGGCCAGCCAAGGCTACAAAGTGAGTTCAAGTTCAGCTAGAACTGCATAGTTAAACTCTGTCTCAAAAATACAAAAAAAAAAAAAGTTAAGAGGATAAATCTCATGTTGTTATAACAACTGCTATTACTGCAAAAGACCACAGGAGGATATTTCGATGCGATGGATATATTTTGCACTTTGGTAGTGATATGATATCACAGGTGTATGCATATGACCAACTTCATAAAGATATAGACATTAAAACATGCAACTTTTATATCAGTGACATCTCAATAGAGTTAAAAATTTAATCCCAGAAGAAAGCTGATCAAAGAGGGCACATGGATAAATATAAGTCTTGCTCTTGTAAAAGAAAAATAATGTTTAAATTAGAGGATGAAAAATAAAGGTGGAAGTCTTCTGTTTCTGAAACTTGCAAAGAAGTTAATAAAACATCTCACACAAAGAACGAAAAAGGATGAGAGGAAATGCAAAGCAACTTTGGACAGTGCGGGAAGAGTAGAGGAGTCACCTGGAGGCCAGCAATGGCTTTCCTGTTGTTTCCCAGGAGGCCTTTCCTACCTTAGAGACTTGAGCTTGTTGCGGGAGGCAAAGCTTGACTCCAGGGGTCTGGAGTTAGAAGCCTGAACTTGCAGGTCACTGACAAGGCATCTAGAACAGGAGGGCCCGTGATTCTCCCCACACAAAAACAACCAATGGAGAGAAGTAGGCCTCAGTTTCCAAGTCCCCAGGCATTTCTTCACTCTTGAATAACGCTGTTCAGGAGTGAGGATGGCCAGGCAGGCATCTGGGCGGCCAAGTAGTTAAGAATGAAGCCGAGGCTGTTAGTCTCCTGACACTGCGCAGACAACAGATAGAATCCGGAGCTCATAAGGAAAAGGAGCTCAGGTATATGAGCTTTAAATTGTAACCCCTGGCTATCCTTTAGGTATCAGAGTTAGAAGTCTTAAAGATTAAAACCCAGGGTCAACTCAAAGTCTTCGATTCCTGTGTGGAGTCTGCTCCTTCGCCCTGGGCTGGCTACCAATATAAAAGCAAATCTCCTCTACAGCAGAACGAGACCTGCAGTTTTCCTGCAAAATGAATGGCATTCAGGTAGAAATTACCAGGAACAAGGGGCAAGATCAAACAGCCCAAACTGAAAGAAAAAAAAAAAATAGAAACAGACTCATACACCCATAGAGAAGCTAAAACATAAGGACTTTATTGTCAAACATAGCAAGTTCCTGAAAACATTGAGCCAAGGAGCTGAATTTATGAGGGGAAAAAACTGGAATTCTTAGCACTGAAAAATATAAGTATACAAATTAAAGCTTTAGAAATTGCATTCCTATCCTAAATGTCTAAAACATATTGTTTAATGAGAAGGGAAAAGTTGAAGAATACTTAGAAGGATACCTCCAAATTTTTTAATTATTTGCCCTATACAGGAAGCCTAAATAAATAATTGAGGAAAGAAATCAAAATTAACTGAACTTTTAACTTTAATTCTTGCGATATTGTTTGATTTTCTCTTCACAAACTTGTAATGTTTCTATAAAATAAATTCATTAAAACTAATAAAACTAGTATGGGGCTGGGGATTTAGTTCATTGGCACAAGTGCCTGCCTTGTAAGCACATGGTCATGAGTTCAATCCCTGGTACTTATAAAAAAAATAGAGAGAGAGAGAAGACAAGATGGCCTATCAGTGAGCAACAGAATACAAAGCCTCTGGGGAGAAACAACTCATATACCAGAATAAAACACCCTGGAGAGACCCAGACAGAGGGAGATGGATCCTCTTGACACAGGAAGAAACTAAAACATAAAAAAGCTCGTCAAATACTTCCGGACTACAACTGGAACAGCTGAAAATTATGGGACACGGTGTTTTCACAGTGACGCACCAAGTGTGCACCAGCTTGAATCTGTGCCAGACGGCAGAGCCACCCAAACTCGTTCCCAGCTCCACTCACAGGAACTACAGCAGTGCTGAAGTTGGGGATTGGTGAGCCCAATGGAGAGTGGAGCCGGCTAAGGGACCTTCATTAATCCATGGTCAGTGCTGGGAATGAGACCCCCCACACACATGGGAAGGGCACAACCTAATGGTCGACATGTTGGAATCAGGCAGGAGGAGCCTGAACTGGGAGCAACAGTGACTTCAGTTGGTTGCTCCCTCCTCAGAGCGGATTTGTGGGATTTGCTTGGACTGGGCTGTGCCCCTGGCTGGAACCCAATGAGCCATCCCAAATCAATTCCCTGTGCCTACCAAGCACTGACTGGGTGAAAGGCCCCTGAAGTTTGGTTGGCCCAGTGGGGAGGGGCAAGCATACTCAAACACTGCTTACACCTCAGTGACAAGAGCAGCTAGGAGAGGGCAGAGGTCCCTCACCAGCGTGCTTTAGAGGAACTGTGGCCAACAGGGAAAGGGGCTGGGACCTACACTGTAACCTGTGTGGAGGAAGCCAGGGCCATGACAGTAGAGAGAGGCAGGAGGAGGTCCCCAGCCCAGAACCCTGAGAGCACTGATCCAGGAGAAGGAAAAACAAGGGAGACTGAGGGCAGCAAACACACAACATCAGACATGGCTTCAATGAACATTAAGAGATATCTTTGGGCCCTTGTAGACGAGCTCAAAACTGAAATATTAAATCAGGTAAAGCAAGATATGAGTAGAGTAATAAAAGAAATGCTCTCAGGAAGCATCTCTCAGGATAATACAGATGGAGGAAAGGAGGAACACAAAAAAGGAGAGAAGCATTCAATAAAGAATATAAAGAAAATATAGAATACATGAAGCAGATTCAAAGAGACTATCAGGAAATTAAAAACTCCCTTGAAAGCTGGCAAAACTCCTTAAAAGAAACTAAGGATAGACTTATCAAAACTTGAAGACAAGTTGGCAGTGTGTGATCATGAAAGGAAAGATCTCTTAAAAAGAACAAGGAAACAGGCAGTAACAATACAAAGGCTAGAAGATGACAAGAGAATCTACAATTTAAGAATAAGAAATGTGAATGAAGTAGCAGGAATACATACAGGCAAATTACAAAGGCTATTCATGGAAATAATTAAGGAAAACTTCCCAAGCATGGGAAAAGAAAATGACATTTGGTTGTGTGAGGCATACAGAACCCCAGCCACCTACAACCAAAACAAATCTACACCCAGACATATAATAATCAAGATGTCAGAAATTCAATATAAAAAGAGAATATTAAAAGCTGTCAGAGAAAAGAAACAGATTACCTATAAAGGTAAGCCCATCAGAATCATGGCTGACTTCTCAACACAGACCATCAGATCAAGAGGAGCTTGGATTGAAGTATTCAAATCCCTGAAAGAGAATAACCTCCAGCCCAGATTGATGTACCCTGCAAAACTGTCACTAGAAGTTCATGGAGAAACAAGATCCTTCCATGACAAAGAGGAACTGGGGGAGTTTGTGACTACCAATCCAACCCTACAGAGAATACTGAAGGACATTCTAGAGAGAGAAAAAAAAATCAAGATTTTTAGGAACAGAGGCAGAAAGGCCTCAATGAGTGGGGCAGGCAGTAGAATGAAGGAAAAAACTAGACAAACAAAGGCAGAAAAGTAGCATAGCAGAAATGAGGCAGAGAAGGATAACTAGAAACTCTAACATAGATGGCCTTGATACACTATATTGTTAATAGTGCTCCAGGATTTAAAACCCACATTACTCACACTACTCTGCTTAGATGGATTATATTCTGTTCCAGTCATTCTACCTGTACTAGATTTGAGGGCACAGACAGTAATCCCGAAAATAACAGGATATAGTATGGTAATCATCCTTAATTTCCTATTAACTTAATCTAAAGCTCTGTAAAACCTACACTGTTTTACCATGGCTGATCGTAATCAAATCTGGTTTGTTAGATCACTGTTTTGTATTGATAGATTTTATTCAAAGCTGTTATGATTGATAGCCTCAATTCTGAGAGTATAGGCAACTGAACTTAAGATGACAAGATCCACTAGAATATCCACTATGATTTGATTATTACCTGCCTTTGAAGTTTTATACTGTCTACAATGTTTTATATTTACTACTATTATTATTTACTGCTATATTCAATTATGCCTGATGATATAGACATTCTATTGAAGATAATAAGAAACAACACAGTAATCATTGTAGATCACCTTGTATTATGGTTTTATATGACTTTTTGGCTTCATGTTTTTATAGGAATTTGTTTTGTTTTGTCTTGCTAAGTTTTGTTTTTCCCTCTAACACAGAAAGTATAGAAATACATGCAGAGATTCATACATGTGTAGGTGTTTACACTCTCACTGTTTGACTGTCTACTTTGTGTGCTTTGATTTTGTAACTTGAGGAGCAACTATTTCTAGGAGGACAGTATGTGGTTTATCAGCTAGTGATTTCTTATTGTTTATCTGGGGGTTTTTTTGTTTTTTTTTTTTGTAATTCTGTATTACCTCTACCCTTTACATGCTTTTGTTTCTGTTTAAATTTAAAAAAAAAAGAGTCTTCAAATCCTCAGACATGATATTTAGGTATTATTTACTTTATCTCAGTAAGATTTTAAAGCTTTAAGTTTATAGAAATACATGTAGAGACTCATGCATGCATAGCTGTTTACAGTCTCACTGTTTGAATATCTACTTTGTATGCTTTGGTTTTGTAGCTTGAACAATTATTTCTAAGAGGACAGTGTGTGATTTATCGACTGGTGATTTCTTACTGTTTATCTTTTTTTTTAAATTCTGTATTATCTCTATCCTTTACATGTTTTTTTTTCTCTTTAAATAAAATTAGTAAAAAACATGCTTATTACAGAAGAACTTTTAGATCATAGTGCTGTAGGGAAAACACACCTACATAATACCAAATCTCAGGGATCATAGCAGTGGGCATGCTTTGTTTATTTAGTTATTTCTTTTCAGCGATTTTTCATGCACCTATTTATTCATTGCACTTACATGATGTGGGTAGCGAATTTGAAAATTTCCTCCACAAATTCTGTGTACTTTTTGTATGTGTTTTCTGTTGGGTTTAAACAGGTCCTGCGAACTGAATCTTGGATAGCTGCTCCCTTTGTGGGTTTCTGAATAAGACCCCATCCCAGGAGCCTGGACAGTGCTTCCCCCACTGGCTGGGAAGACATGTGCTCTGAATGGAAGAGAACAAGTCACCAGGTCTGCAAGGGGCCTCCAAGAGTTGACCCTTTTGCATGCTGGCCAAAAGCTGGCCAAGAACCAGCCTTGATCTTACTTCCTCGAAGAGGTGAACCTAGATGAAAACTTTGAACCAATAATTGGAACACTCTGCTTTTAGTGGGGTGAGACCATGATCAAAGGACCTGCATAACCTGAGCTCAGGCTCTGAATCCACAGAAATTGAGATAATAAAATTATGTTGACATGTACCACTAAAACTATGGTAATTTGTTATGCAAAAATATAAAACTTTTACTATACAACTACTATGTGATTTGCATAGGTATAAACATAAAAGAAATGTACACAATTTACAAATACAGAAAAGTGTAACTGTTGTGGAAAACAGATCAAACAGGAAGAAATGGCACTGAGAGAAGGTTTAGTAGGCATTTCATCACCCCAGAGAGCTCCTGACTAGGATCTCTCCCAAAAAGCCAGAGTCCCGCCCTGCAGGGCTTGATGGGGGGGACTTTTAGAGGGAAACTGAGCAGGGTGGTACAAAGGCAGATTGAGCGCATGTGATTGGAGGGTTGGGTGGCCTCACGGGTTGCTAAGGAAGTTTAAACATCTCAAGTTGCATTGTGAGACTATCAGTTATATAAAGCATTGGTTATGCGAATAAAGAAGTGTCCCCTTGTATTTGAAGTTACACTGCAAGGTCATCAGTTACAAAGGCTGCAAAGACAGGAGTTTACATAAAAGAATGTTTGAAGTTACATGATGAGGCCACTTGTGAGACAAGCTGACATAAAGGAATGTCCTGTTATCGAGCTTATCTGAACATGTCTGCGTGGTTTTGATTGGCATTCTGGCAGACTTCTATTTAAAATTTTAATTTTTCACTTTCATAACCATTGAGATATTCAGACTTGACATTTTGTCTACTTCATTAGACTTCTAATTTTCATCCTTAAATATTTCATGATATCTGTCTTAGTTACTTTTCTCTGGTTGCTGAGACAAAATGCCCAACACTCAAAATTAAGGAAGGAAAGGTTTATTTAGCTCACAGTATGTGAAGTTTTCAGTTCATAATCAGCTAACTCCAAAACAGGGAGTCACAGCATGAGAGGAGGGGACAACTGCTCAAGGTAGGGGAGACAGTAAAAGCAATAAGAAAAAGTGGGGTGAACAAGCTTCTTTTCCTCCCTTATGTTGTATGCAGGATATCCCCCTCCCACCAAGGGTAAGAGTAGCACTCACACCACCTCCCTGCCCTCCTCTTGTACAGGCTCAGGCTGTTTACAAAGTGAGGACTCTGGCCTGCTGAGTCACTTAGTTATGCTTCTAAACGTCTCAAGTTGAAGCAATCAAAAACATCCTAGAGGAGTAAGGATTAGTCCTCTATACCCCAGAATATAGAACTGCTGAGTTACTTGGTTAAGGTTCTGGACCTCTCAAGTTCACACAATACGTCAACCATTACAATATCCTTAAAAATAAGTTAGCTTTAAAACAAAACAGTAAAACACCACCAAACCCTCAATATTGTCATTTAAACTTTAAGTCCTCTGTGGTTTTCCAAAATATACTCACTGTGGTGGTTAGTTTTATATGGCAGCTTGGCTCAGTTTAGTTCCAGTTATTCCATCAGATGCTAACTGAGATATTGCTCTGAAAGTGAATTGTAGATGTAGTCAGCATATCTATGGTTACTTGACTAAATGAAGGAGACAATCTATGGTGATTTGATTAGGCCTCTTGCAATCTCCTCAAAGACAATAAGAAAGAAACTGCAGTATCATGAAGGCACAAGTAATTCTGGTCTCAGGTTTGTCTCAAGATCCACCTCTGCTCTAGATGGAGTTTCAAGCCCACCAGCCTGCCATACAGATTTCATACTTTTCTATTTCCACACACACCAAAGTAAATTTCTTGGAATTTGAATGTGTGCCTCTATGTTTGTGTGTACATTAGCTCTTGTTATTCACAGATTTCGTATTTGCGAATTTGCCTACTTACTGAAACCTACCTGTAGATATCAAGTCAATACGGGCAGGACTTTCATAGTCATTTCCAGACATGCGGATGGCCAAGAAATATGAGTCATGCAACACTCATGTCTCCAGCTGAGATTATAAAAGGTGATGCTCTGACATCTTGATCTAGCTCTCATGCTGTAAATGAACAATCTTTTCATGATATTTACCACAAATTTTAAAAATTGTTAGCACACTAAGCTGGTAAGTTTGTTGTCAGTGTTTTCTGATACTGAGAAATAGATGCATAAGAAGTAAAAGAGGATTGTAAAGGACAATGTTTATTTCCAGCTTGCAGAAGCTAAACACTTTGCAATCTAACCACCTCTAGAATTTGCCTTTTTCATTAAGGGTGTGTGCTGCAACAAGAAAGTCCTGGAATCTTAGTTTTCCTTATGATAAGATTTGTTGTGGTTCACACAAACCTGCTCCATCTTTAGCTCTGCCCCCTGGAACAGTGTGCTCATGATCATAGAAGCAAGGAAGAAAAATATAGAAAAAGTATATAAACCCTTAAATTTTTTGTTGGTTTTTGTTTTGGTACCGGGGATGGAACTCTTGACCTTGAGCTTACCAGGCAAGTGCTTAAGCCACTGAGCTAAATCCCTGGCTCTTTAAATTCCTAAATATCTCCACCCAGAAATGACGTCACTGGAACTTGTAGTCTATTGGTGAAAACTAACTGCAAGTGAGGAAAGAAAATGAAGCCAGAGAACTTGTGGAAGTCACTATGCATTCATTGTTTCTTACAGAAACAATGTCGAGCAAGGGATGAGCAAAGGGCCTCTTCTGCCGCACTCTCCAGTATCTTGATGCATCATTTTGTTGGTTCCAGTGGGTCTACAGCAAAATTGTGCAGCGTGGATCAAAGGCAATTCACTGTGTGTGGGTCCTTACGTATCTTCTGTGTTACTCACTTTCCCATCTCTGACACAAAATACCCAACACCCACAATGTAAAAGAGGAGAGATTTGTTTTTGGCTTATAATTCCAGTGGATTCAGTCTATGGTCATCCAGCTGTAAGGCAGAAGTCTTACGGTGGAAGGGGCCTGGTGCAAGTCATGGTTATCATGAAGCCGAGAGAGAAGGGACTAGCTGGGGACGAGGTTACACCCTTCATAATTGTGCCCCAGTGACACAGCGCTTCCAACCCGGTCTCTCCTCTGAACGCTTCAGACTTTGGAGTGACATTTTAGAAGTAACCATAACATTCCACACGTGATCTCCCAAAAGGCCCGTATCCATTTTGTGCATTTAGGTCACCTCTAAGAATTAGTCCTAACGGTTTCAGCATTGCTGAAAAGTACAAGTCCAAAGTCTCCTCTAAGTCTCAAGACAAACACTCAGCTGTGAGTCCCTGTGAAAATCAAAAAGAAATAAAATATTTGCAATAGTAGCATAAATTTTTTATTTTACAATTTGGAACTCAGATGACTAAATAATGGTTCTTTCTGGTCTAAAATCAAGATATAGACAAAACTGTTTTGTTTTTGGAGACAAAAGGAGATCTGTTAATTTGTCCAGCTTCTAGCAGTTGCCTCTATTCTTTGGGTCATGGGTAACAATACTAACTCTACCTATTGTCACATATTCTCCAAATCTGAACTTTCCATCTTCCTTCTATAATGAATCCCATAATTACATTGAGTCCACCTGATAATCCAGAATAATTTCCCCATCTCAAAATTTACAGCTGGAAATTGCTGTTTGCCATGTAAGATAACATAATCTTAATACTCTCATAGTCTCCTGCAATAGGAATACATCTATACTGAAGAAATACACAGAGGCTGAAGTGAGTGAATGAATTTGAAAGCTGTAGGCTGTCATGTCAGAGGGGTAAAGAAGGGCAATTCAAGCAGTGTCTCACACTTTTATAAGGATTTTGGTTTTTCTATCATTAAAATTGGAACCCATGTAGTGTTGATTATAGGAATGATACAATCTTATCATTTTGCCAGCTGAACTGAGAATAGAATTCAAGGAGATAGAGTTAATAGCTAAATATGGTTTGTGAATGATTTCCTATAATATATCAACAGGTTATTTTAAAACATTCTAATTTTTTCTGTAAGAACTCATTGCTCAACAATTACCATTTTTGTTGCCATCCCACAGGTTTTGGTATGTTGTTTCAGTTTAAGATTGATTCAAGGAATGTTAAAATTTCCTCTCTGACTTCTTCAATGACTCATGGTTTGTTCAGAAGTTTGTTGTTGCCAGGTGTGGGGGCTCATTCCTGTAATTCCAGCACTGGAGAGGCAGGAGGATCACTGTGAGTTTGCGGCCAGCGTGGACTACAAAGTAAGTTCAAGTCCTGCCTAAATTGCATAGTGTCTCAAAAAGGAAAAAAAAAACCTGTTGCTTATTCTCCATCTATTCATATAATTTCTAAAGTTTTCTTGCCATTTATTTCTAGTTTCATTCTATTTGATCAAAAAAGATACAGGATATCAGTGTAATTTTTTAAAGATGTGTTTCATGACAGTCTACAGTGATTGAAAAGTTCCATGCTCTGATGAAATGAGTGTGTATCCTGCATTTGATGGTAAACATTCTGGAGATGTCTGTTAAATTCATCTGATTCATAGTGTAGTTTAATTCTGAACTTTCTCTGCTGATTTTTGTCTGGACAATCTTTCCATTGGTGCCACTAGGGTATTGGAATCCCTACATATTAATGTGTTAAGTATTTCTCTTCTTTTCAATTCCTCAGTGTTTGCTTTATAAACTTGGGCACTCTATCATTATGCATATATAGCTTTATAATCACTATAGCTTCATGATGAATTCATCCCTTGATCATTATATGGTGAATTTTTTCATCTCTTCTTACTGTTTTAGTCTGAAAGTTGATTTTGTCAGAGATATGTATCACTATTTCTTCTTGTTTTAAGATTTAATTTGGTTGGAATATCATTTTACATCCTTTTACTTTCAATCTATGTGCATCTTTATTGGTGCAGCATTTCTTGTAGGTAGCATATTGTTGGGTTTTAGTTTTTATTTTTTTAAAGATTTTTTAAAGTTTTTAATTTTAAAGAGCATAAAACCAAACAAAATAAAACAGAATAAAGCCAATCAAAACAAAACACTGTAAGTGACACAGGGTATCAAAACAAGGTAATAGGAAGTCAACAATGGCTACCATAATGCCTCCTGTTTTCTTCAAAATAGCTACCCATACCTTCAGACATAAGAAAATCAAACAAAACAGAACAAAATAGGATCAATAAAATCAAAACAATGAATGCAATACAGGACATCATTACCAGATAATAGTAAATCCAAAATGACTACCACGATATATCTTTGAAATAGCTTCCCATGCCATCAGATATAACAAAATCAAACAAGACAAAACAGAATTAAAACCATACCAAACAAAACAATGAAAACATTACAGGACTTTAAAACTAGATAATAGGAAATTAGCAATGGCTACCACCTTCAGAAGGAGATTCCCCATAGATGTTATATTGCATGTTGTTATTCTTTAAATAGATGACCACCTTACTGGCTTTAGGCCTGCAAAGTCAAAGAAACACTAAATCCTACAAGCATTAAGTTATATTTTACTTCAATAGCTACCATTTCAGCCTGTGTTTCTCCAGATCAACCAGTCGTTCATGGAGGGGTCAGGAATATTGGCTCTTCTTGTCTCCCAGCCTGTGCACCAGGAAGGGCTAGTGTGTGATTGTCCTTCCCATGGCCTGCACAAGGCACCAATTCACAGGAAGTGGCCAGCTTCTTGTTCTCCTCCATGTAGTCTATGAATGGCATCAGCTAACAGGAAGGGACTGACATCTAGTTGTCCTCCCTGCAGCCCATGCATGCCACTGACTCACAGGAAGGGGCTGGCTTCTTGTTCTCCCCTCTGTGACTCACAAATACCACCTATTCTGGGTCTTGGTTTTTAATTCATTAATTCAGTCTGTACCTTTTAATTGAAGAATTAGGGCCACTTACATTCAGAGTTATTAATGAAAGGAATGGATATGAGGCTATAATTTTGTTGATTTTTGTCTTTGAACATGTTTTACTTGTTTTTATCTCTCTTATTTTATGGTTTGATGATTTACAACACTGATGATGTCTGATTATTTTTTATTTCTCATTTGTGTATCTACCCTTCTAAGGAATTTATAATGTCACATGCTGTCTTGCTAGAAGTTGCTTCCATTTCTAGGTGTAAGACTCCTGAAGCATCTTTTCTAAGGCAAATCTGTTGGTCATAAATTCCTTTAGTTTTTACTTGTCTTAGGAAATTTTTACTTCTCCTACTCTGTGCTGTAGTGTTAGTAGGCAGTTATTTTCTTTCAGGTATAGAAACATCACTCCATGGCATTCTGAATGCCTGGTTCCTGCTGAGAAATCTATTGCTAGTGTTAATGGGCTTGTTCTTAAAGTCATTTAGCAATTTCCTCTTGCAGATATTAAAACTCTTTCTTTGCCTTGTATTTTCGAGAGTTTGATTACAATATATGCAGTAAGGATCATCTCCAGCTACAGCTAGTGGGGACAAGTAAATCTCCTGTACCTGGAAGTGCATTCTTTACAGATATTTCCTGTTAATATTTCACTGACTAGATTTTTCTCTGCCCTTCATCTTTATGCATTCCCCTTTGAATATGCCAGTGGCCTATATGTCTGATCTTTTAATGGTATCCCAGGACTTGTATGCTTTCTTGATTCTTTATTTTTTAAAAATTTCTGTTTGAATGCAATATTTTAAAAGGCCCATCCTCATGTTCCAATAGTCTTTCTTCTACTTGATGTAGTCTGATGTTGAGAATTTCAACTAAATTTTTATCTGATTCACAGAGCTCTTCATTTCTAAGACTTCTTTTTAATTATTTATTAGCATACATTTGTGTTACCTAAAAATTGTATTCATCTCTTGGAATGCGTATAGATACAATTGCATTTGGTGAGCTTTACTCCTCGTTCCCCCACAGCACTCCCCTTTTCTCCTTACCCAAATCCTTCACCATCTCCACAGTCTTTGTTTCTCTGTTCTACCATCTCTAGTCTATTTTGCTCTTAAAATTACATTTTGTGTTTCTCATATGGAAGAAACCATGTGATATCTAGCCCTCTGTGCATAATTTATTTCAATTATCATTATGGACTCAAGATCTAGTGGTTTTCCTAAAAATGGCTCAAGTTCATCCTTCTTTATGGAAGAGTAGTACTCCACTGTATATAAACACCACATTTTCTTTATCCATTCACCTGGTGATGGACACATAGGCCACTCTGATTATTTAGCTCTTATGAGTTGTGTTGCTATAAGCATTGTCTGATGTATTTAATACTTTTGGGAAGATACCCAGAAAAGATGGGTCAAGTTTTTAGTGTTTTAATCTCCATACTAATTTTCATAGTGGTTGTATCAATTTACAGTCCCACCAACTATGTATAAATGTTCTTTTTCCCCATCACCTCACAGAAATTTGTTGAGGTTTGTTTTGCTTTTTGTTTGTTTGTTTGTTTTTTGTTTTTTGAGTCTTACTGTCCTTTGGGTTAGAATCAACTACATGGATCAGTTATATAATTTAAAGATTTCTGATCAATTTCATTCTTTATATTTAGTAACCCTGAAAGACCATGATGTGCTACTGATGATAAATAGACTGGGATATAGATGATGAAAGAAGATAAAAGGAAGAAGAAAATGGAGAGGATAGTTCAAAAAGAAGGAAAGAAAGAAAGAGCAAAAAGAGAAAGAATGATCACAGCAAATAAAAGATATGATTTGGCATTAATTTTGTATCTAAAATTGGAGTGCTGGTAGAGAAGGGATCTGGGAGGTTACATGTATGGGTGGGAAAAAGATGAGAGAGAAAACAATTACAACTGGATATTCAGAAAGCTGTATGGTTAGAACCAATTAATACGCTAATAGAAAGCTTGCAGTTAAATCACCTCTACACATTTTTGGTAAAGGTTACCCCAACACAGCCATGTAAGACACTACCTAAACGAGTCCTCAGTTCATCTATACAGACATCTCACACATAGAACCCAAACGAAAGGAGAAAAGAAAGAATAAATGACAAAAAAAACCACAGACATGAAAACGGATACAGAGAGTCCTCTGGGTCCTATTTATACTGCAGTCAAGATGCATTCACAAACAGAGAGACTGGCTTGGCCTGGGAGGCTCTGTCTCAAAGTGTGGCTATGTCTCCCCAGGCTTGAGCTGTTCCCTTGCTACGTTTTCCTCTTGTCTGCCAGTAAGGGAAGGTCCTGGGGGCCCCTGGATTAGGGGCCTGCTCCTCTTTCCCTCTGAGTCCCTGTGTTTCTGCTGGCTCGTCCTCTGACTGGCCAGGGGTTTTTTGCTTCTCATCAGATCCTTTCAACTGTAGTGGGGGTGGCTGGTAAAATACACTCCCAGCAACAACCCCAAGAAGCTCACATTAGCTGTTTCTGCCCTGCCATGGACCAGAGCACCCTGCGCCTTCCTCTGGCCACACCACTCCTCTTCATCTCTGTCCTGTACCAGACTCTGTCTGTCTGGCAGGAGACCTGGCTCACAAGCTCAGTGCGACCCCTGGCCCGCAGACTTCAGCCGCTTTGGGCAGGGGACACAAGGATCTAGGCGCCAAGCTCTGCAGCTCTGAAGGAAAGGCTCCCAGCTCCCTCTTCCAGGGAGACGGGGTGATGCCAGGTGGCCTAGGTGCTGGTTACCAGGCTGGCACCAGCTGCAGGACCTGGCCGCACTGCTGTGCTCAGCTTCCTCTCTGGGTATTTAGACAACTTGCCTGTGCGCCAGACCTGGGATGTAAGCAGTGCCAAGGACAAGGGGTCCCTGTGTTTCCCTTTCTAAACACTCCTGGTACTGGGGCTCCGCTGACCAGCATCCCTTCAGGCTGCCTTGCTGCCCCTCCAGGTATGTGGGTCCCTGGGTCCCCTGCCACATTCTGGTGGCTCTAACTGGACTACCATGTAAACCCTCTCTGAGACTGCAGATTGGCTGTTTTGCAAAATCTTTATATCTTTGCTGAATTTCTCATTCATAGTCTGCTGTGTCTTCCTAATTTCATTTTACCATTTACCTGTACTCTCTCAGGTCTCATTAAGCTTTGAAAAAATCCTTTTGAGTTATTTATCCAGCATTTCATCCACTTGAGTATTTTTAGTACTGTTACCAGCAGGTATGAACTTTGGGGGCTCTCGTATGGCCTTGCCCTTCTTTATTTCTTGTGTCTTTATGAGGAGGTTTGCACATCTGGTACACTCTTATGAGAGGGCCTTCTTTTGCCCTAAATACGTGTCTTGGGTATTGATTTGTTATGCAATGCTAAGTTTACTTAGGTACCGTAGTATAATTTCACTGTAGCATCTTTGGCTGTGGTTAATGAGTTTGAGCCCAGCAAGGTGAGGGCTTAGGGTAACTCTACCATTTCAGACAGGAGTGGTAGAAGCAACAGAGTGTGTGGGGTGCATCCTATGTGGTTATTTCTTCCACAGATATGTTGGCCCCATCATGATGTAGGTTTCCTTAATCACTACTGATTATGGTTGTGTTACTTTGGTATTGGCTGCTCCAGCACTAGTGAGCACCTTGAAGCAGTTCTCCTCTGATTTGTCTCTGATGCAGGGTCCAGGTGGTCCACAGAGAGGTAGGTGGGTGCAGGAGTCACAGAGCCCCCGTGGCATGCACACCCATTGTTCAGCAGTGTGTTGTCAGATAAGACAGCACCAACGACCAACATGGAGAACCTGGGTAAGTACCGAAATTATTTTTTCTTAGTGGCTACACCTATGATTTACATGTCTATGCTGGAAAAAAGCAAACCCTTTGATGCATGGGCATTCTTATAATGTTTTGAAATTAATGAATGGTTTATTATCTGCATTATGCAAATAGTATGCACCTAGTACAAGAACTTTCACAAAGCTAAACATATTTTTGCTGCACAATACAAACAAATTGAACATTTTTAACAGTACAAGCAAAGACAGAACAAAAACATGGCAAAATCATAAACTTAAAAAATTATTCTATAAAACTCATTAAATAAACTGATAAAAGAATCCTTTGTATGTTAACAACTTATAAAAGTTATACTTGTACATTGATCAAAGGGAAAGTTGGAAACACAGAATCCAATCTTGTCTTTTATTTACTGTAATGCAAAGATCTAGTTGATCTAGTTGATCTAGTAGACCAGATGTCATCATATCCTTAAAATGGTATAAAACATTGTAACAAAGCTAATTTGAGATATGGCAGCTGTGAATACATATTATATACACCAACAATGGAGTACACATAAGATTTCCATGTTAGAATTTAGAGACTCTAGAATTAGAATTTACAGAATCTAGAATTAGAAGAAATACCACAGGTGCAAATTACTAAAAAAAAAAAATGCACTTTTTAGAAGCTTATTTAGGACCAGCAAAAAATGCATGCAAGAGAATGTTATCAAAAATTATAAGAAAAAAATGAGTGCTGCTATGTTCACAAAAAAGTAAAATGCATTATGGTGCTTTGTGTGCTGTGCGCAAATCAACCACTTTTATATATAAAGAAATTCACAAATTTCACGAAATTCACAAATTTTTTATATATAAAGAAATTCACAAATATTAATTTCTTTTAATTTTATGAAATAAATTTTTGATGAATAGAGTAATTTTAATTGGTACAAATAATATTAATGTTTATTTGGGCAGTGATTATTCAGATTCAAGCAACTGACTAGGTTCAGTGCATTTACAGATTTTCTATTACTTGTATTAGTAATACAAGTAATAGACTAATAGAAGTGATTAGATCCATTTGTACCAACAAGTGCCTGTTGTACCATGAGACAGTTATGCATGTACCACCAATCATTCAAGCCAGTAGAAAGGGATTAAACAGGTTTCATTTGTTTCATGAAAAAAATCATTCCTCTCACACCTGATAGAAAACAGCAAACAATTTTAAACATGAATTCTTTGAATTATGAGATAAACCCATTACTGAGATTTCCTCTTCCTCTACCTCTTCAAGTTCTTTCTGTTTTTCAGAAACTTCCTGCTGATTCCCTCAAATGATGTAACGAGTTCTTGCCACTTTGTGTGCTTCTAACTGATAACCACACAGTAACTTGTGCCCACAGTAACTTGTGTGCTTCTAACTGATAACCTCACAGTAACTTTTCTCAAGTCAAAAGCTACAGAAAGATGCTGGTCTGAGCTGTTAGTCCTAGTCCCAGGATCCAGTAGGCTTCCTGTCAGTGTAACATTGCTACACTGCAGTGACCTTCCTCCTAATCCCAGTGCCTGGCTTTTCTGCTGTTCTAGGACCATCTGTCCCTGACATGCTTTTCCTGACCATCCTGAAGCAACTTGCTTCACAAAGTAAGATGCAGCATCTCATGCCCATGCCTGTCATTTACTTTATCTCTAAGTGGCTTGGGGATTTTAGTCCCTGAATATAGGTATCAAAGGTGTTGGTGGAGATGCAAGACTTTCCTGCATGTCCCTCAAGAGACATTATCGGTTTCTGGAAAAGACTCAACAGGGCTTTCTGGCCATTTCAGAACCAATACTTTTATGCAAGATGCTTACGTGGGAAACCCTTAAGGCAATGCCTTTTGAGCTCCTGTTTCTTCCTGGGTCCTCTTCTCACCACCGCTTGGACCATGTTCCCTCCAGTAGTATTAGCCTTATTATTATTATTATTATCATCACCACTTCTGTCACACACATTGCCAGAATTGGGTTTGTAAATGTCTTACATCTCTGTTAATCCTTTATCACTTGTCTGCCTTGGCTTTTGAGAAGCAAAAATGACAACATGTGTGCTTACCTAGAGTAGTCCAGTGGTTTTCAGGACAGACTGGAATCAGGGTAGCTGGCCAACAAGAACTGCAGGAATGGGGATAGAGAGGGCAAAGGATAAATATGAAAGGCATTTTTAATGAAAAAAATAAAATTATCATGATAAAAACTAAATAAAATGAAGGATATGCCAATTGTTTCTCCAAGTAAATAAAAAACAAAATAGAGTATTGAGTAGAATATATCTGTAAAATTAAGAACACACTCACTATAAAAGGATAACCAGTGGTAAAAAAAAAAAACCAAAAACTTAAGATATACTGAAATAAAGTACAGTGCTCTACATAAGAGAAAATGGCTCCCTTCTCACCGAAAATAGATTGATGGTACAATCCTGCTGGAAAATACAAAGAAAAAAGGCAGGATTGAATCAGATAGAGCAGATGGCATAGTCACACAGAGTGAAACCTATGAGATATGATCAAGAGAGTTGGTTTCTATATCACAATCAAGATGACCCATTTTTTAACCTCAGCCAAGTCATTTAATCTTCCTGAGTTTCACTTTTTCCTTCTCTGTACAGTGAGGCAGGGAGTAGTGAGTTGTAATTTGGGGGCAGTGACTCTGGAGACCGGGAGAGAAAAACTAAAGGATACTGAATATAGTCTACAATAGGAAAGAAACGACAGATTTATGAAAAGAAATCCCACCAAATCCTTTAATAATTTATGCACCTATCTTCCAAAGTGGACTCAGTGAGAGGCTGTCCTGTTAGAAAGTGCAGCTGATCTATGCTGATCCAGAATCTTGTCATGTGGGCCAGGGTAGAGGAGGGTTTAACAAGAGGTTGTTTGCACAGAAGGAGCCAAGTGGATGGGTCCTGCTGCCCTTTGCATGTTAAGTATCCATTCTAATTTCTAATCTCAGAGTCAAAATTCAGTTACACTAAGAGAATCTTCTGTTTTCCTTAAAGTTCCGCCCCTTCCTGCTGAACTATTGCTACCTTGAGGAAATCAGTATTGAGTGTTACAGAATGATGGTGTAGGTATCACATGAATAAGATTACAGAGCCCTTTTCCCTGCCTCCCAGGAGCTCAGACTCTAGCAAGGATAAAGCGTGCCATTCTCATGCAGAGCAAGAAAGAACACAGCAGTGCTTTTAATAGAATAGTCAACAGGTAAGGAAAAGTGGCCAATAGTTGAAGTGCAAACTGGCACCATCATATAGTCTGTGTCTACCATGCTTCTCAAAACATTTATTTTTGTCTTCCTGTGTTCTGAGCTCATTTACCCACCATATCTCCTAATTTACTATCAGTGGTGCTAAATAGATGATGATTTGCACAACACACATTGAGATGTGTTTTCAAGTAGAGCAAATAAACCTCCTTCCCAGGTTCATTAGTTATATTAAATTATAGTGTGCAAAACTCTAAAAACAATGATTTCATGTTATTGATGTTCATGTACTCTATCCCCTCTATCTCAATATTCCTTAAACAGAAATTGGTGAAGAAACTACTGTAACAGAAAATGCTCCCCCCACCCCAGCCAGTATACTTCAGTTGCCCAGGTAACAGTTCCTGTTACAGTTCCAGGTGATTTTTGTCTTCTAGAAACAGCTGGTCACTGTGCTGCATAGCTGGTAACTGTGATGCATATTGTAAGAACCAGTCAAAGACCGCCAAATACTCTACCTTTGTATCTCCCCATTTCAATCCCATAAAAACTTCCTTCCCTGAGTCTTTGGGGCCTGATATTTTGTTAATGAATCCAAACAGTATCCATCAATGTAAAATAAACC
Organism: Hydrochoerus hydrochaeris; assembly: GCA_004027455.1. Classification (NCBI taxonomy): domain Eukaryota; kingdom Metazoa; phylum Chordata; class Mammalia; order Rodentia; family Hydrochaeridae; genus Hydrochoerus; species Hydrochoerus hydrochaeris. The sequence goes on from PVLA01008893.1 coordinate 26,061, forward strand.
TGCCTCCCAAATCTTGTGTTTTGTTTGTGTTTGTACTTGCCATTGCATTATAAGAGGATTATCTTATTTTCTTTAGGTTTGATTATACTTTTATAAATGTAGTTGCTTAAATTGAGCATGTTAATTTGGTTTACTCATGCCATGTGGTAAAAAGTTGAGCAGCACCTCAGGGAGAAAAGGAGGCACCAATGGGGTGAGGGTGACCTGATTCAAGAGCATTACCAGGTGGTAAAGTGAGTGATGTTTTCAGTGGAAATAAAATATCTAGCCCTTCCTAGTACAGTGTATGTATAGTGGGAGCATTTTAAATGAATCATTTAATGGAATATTCCACAAACAGAAATCTACTCAAAATGTGTTGATGTCATTTCTATATGTCTTCAAACATATATGAATGAATTTTTAGTTGGAAGAATACAAAAGTATATATTTCTTAACTCTCTGGAGAAACAAGGGTATTATTTTAGAAACAAGGGTATTATTTTATAACCAATGTAAGCAATCATAAAATATGTGGTTACATTGAAGCCAACCAACAAAATAAGCAAAATTGAAACTTAAAAAACCCTACAAAATTAGGAAAATTATTTGCAGAACACTTTACAGGAAAAAATATCAATGGGTGTTATCTACATTAATGATTCTTAACCTTCATTTGTTTGAGCCCTTTCATATGTGGTGGTTAAAAGTTATGGTCTTTTGACTGGAGAAAAAAATATTCTTACATTTTTTTAAAAGCCTATACCATATATTATGGGGGTATGAAGTTGATAAAGAATGTGGCCTTTATAGCACATAATCATATCAATATTTGAAACCTTGCTAATGGCAGTGAATATTAGATAAATCTATAAAATGATTTGATTGTTTTAAATCTAATAAATCTAAATTCCTTTACTATAATGATTACTGTGGAAATCTATCATAAGACAAAATCATAAATACGAGAAGCAAGAAATGGACATACACACCAAAAAAGATTTTATGAACAAAGTTGCTCAGCACAATATTATTTATAATATCGTTATAATTCCAATTAAGTAGCTAAGTGGAAACAACTTAAGCTTTCACATAGAAAACATTCTGACAAATCTTGTTTACTTAAAGAAGCATTGTCAATAAAAATGATATGTTAAATAATTAATGATACAAGGAAATACTTATGATGGTAGTTAATAATCCAGAAAACAAGAAGAAAAACATTAATATACAGAACTATTTTTAAAACTAACAAAAATCTATGCATAAATAATTCCTGAAAAGGAGTCCTCTTTGAGTGGTAGGCATATATTTGATTTTTTTCTCTTCCTCCTATATTTTACATTTTCTAAACTTATTGCATAACTTTGTTGTGGAACTTCATAAAGGAAATTTATTCAGAATCATATTATCCTAGTGTCCTGAAGAAACTGAGATGAATTTTTCTCATTATTCTCCCTGTCCCCTTATAAACTTTATGAAAAGCGGCAATTAACTGGTTGAAAATCTTCAGTGAGAGATCTTAACCTACAGGAAAGAGCAATTTGTCACTAGGTTGCTCTAATTATCAGAGAGCTGCTACCTTTTTCAAACTTCTTTTGCCTCTAAAGTCACAAAGGTAGAGTACACTTCATGTACCTTCAAAACATTTATGCCACTATTTTGTCAGTTTTAAGATTCTCCAGGCCTAATAGTCCAGTTCAACTCTACTGGGATAGATATATTGTAACTCTAATCATGCGCAGTGGGATATTTTCAAGAGACCAAAAGTCTTTTCTAAAAGAGGAGCCCAAAGCACCATACAAGCCAGGTGTGACCTGGTCAATACTATAATGTTCTGTGACCTCAATTAATAGGCTGGTCATTAGAGAAGGTCCTTCTTGATATCATAGTCTGAATTTGGAAGCCACAAAGGATGGCTTCTGACATTAAAGAATGAATGTAGAAGTCAAGTCAAAAAAACAAGGCAGGTTCTATCAACTCTTGGTGACACTGTCCTTGGTTTTTTCCAACTAGAATAAACTCAAAGGACATATTATGTGAATTGTTTCTTTATATCTTGTTCCCTAAAAATTAGATAAGCATTTCTTCTTTAGCTCCCTCCATTTCTCTGATTAAAAGCAAGGTTATCTAATTAAAGGCAAGGTAGCTTCCATTACTAACATTTTATTGCTCCTTGGAAAATGGAGAGAACCATCTCTGTAGTCTTAAACACGCACCTTGATTCCATTGAACATTAATATGACTGAAAGCTTGAGAAGCATAACATACGGTACATAAAGAAAACACCATTTTCTATGTATTTTCCTCTCCCACACAAACTGTACTCAGTGAGGAACTCTCCTTGTCAAAGAATGAAAACTTAGCCAGCTCTGTGGCTTTTCTGCTGTCAGATAATAGCACTAGAGTCAGTTAATAATGCAAACCACTCTCCCAAATCAGAAATCCAAAGTACCAAATCAAAACCATAGTGCACTTGTTAATCTTCATTGAAAGCTAAGGCTCCTTCCTCAGATAAGGCCTATGAATGTTAGCCTTGTGCTGTAAAGAAGACAGTGGCAATTATCTCCTTCCTGCCTTTGGTCTCCTTTTCTTCTCTACACCCCGATCATCCACAGGCCACCCATGGAAGACTTTCCAGTCCACGTATTTACATACAGGATGACCAAAAATTGCATATTTTAAAATTAGCTTTTATAACATAACAGGAAAGATCAAAATGATGATTTTATCAAATCTACTCAATCCATGAACACAGTGGCTGAAATGACAGCTGCCCAAGATACACTTGAGATGGTGAGTACGGGTATAGCCTCACTGCTGAGTGACACCAGGGTGAACTGTTCACAGGGTAGAGGATGTAGAGACATAAAAATAAGGCACAAACGACCTATTCTTTCACACACAGTCTACACTGAAATGTGGCTCTTTCTTTTCTGGGCATTTCCATTGACCCACTTTTCAGGTTTCCCATAACAGCAATACAGTCTTCAGCTGGCCACTGCCTCAGTCTCAGCCTCTCTGGTCTTCTTGTCCTCTGAAGATGCTAAATTTTGCCCTCGTGGTCTTCTTGCCATTCTGGGTGGGAATTACAACATGGAAACCTGTGCTTTCTCCGACATCATCTATTTTTGATTGACAGTGAACATTCCCACATCCTTTGGCCCACCAAAGAGTGTATAATTTCTTTTCCAGTGTAAAATTTAGTGTGCCTTGATTTTGCTGAAAATTCCAAAAGTCATGAAATAGGTTTTGGACATTTTCTGGGTTTTGTTTGGTTCTGTGAAGTAAGTACTCTGAGCTGGCATATCCTTTCAGTACACAGATATTATAGTATTTTGGTACCGTGGTAGAAACTACAAACTTTGTTTTTTGTATTTTAGGTTTTTTTGCTTTGTTTTCTGGTGTGTGTGTGTGTGTGTGTGTGTGTGTGTGTGTAAGGAATAACTTACGTACATAAAAATGCATTACTGCTATGTGTATAATCCAATGTACACATTATTTCTGCATACACTCATGCGAACACCATGTAGATCATAGTACTAAATATTTCTGTCACCAGGCAGGGACTGTGAAGTCCCCCAGGCTTCATAAAGAACCTATCCCACCCTTTCTGTAGCATAAGTTTCCAGATTTGCTAACTCCTGTCACAGAAAAAGAATTTTCAGGATATATCAGCAAGAGACATACACATAATTTATTAGAGATTTTTAGGATGCAATGAAAAGTGAAGAGAAAGTGAGGCCCACCATGAGCTGGAGTTGGGTACAAGGGCTACATTCAAGACAGGTGGTCTAAGATGTGTATCCTCACCATCTACAGAGCTGGCTACAATACAAACCCACCTACAAGTATATGAAGCTGAGGTCAGCTGCCCACCAATTTTTTTGCTTCCTTCAGATAGGCAAGAACAATTTACAGGTACAGAGAACAGGCTAAGAGACCTAAGTTACAGCCTTACTGTAATAGGGCCTTTGGGAACTTTTTAGTGAGTTTTTTTGGAATGGAAAAGGTGTTGAATAACTTCTGTGTCTTGAAGTTGAAGTTTCCAAGTACAGTCCTAAAATCTCAATATCCTTGTCTCCTTACTATGTAGTTTTTTTATTTCTTGTATCCTACCTTGTTCCCTGTTCCCTGAGGCTTGGTCCTTCATTCTTAAGAGGCTGCAAAAGGTCTGATGGCCTGACAGCATGTGGCTGCTTTAGAGTGAGGAAGGGTGTTCATTCTGACTAGCCAGGAACCGAAAGTCTCATCCTGACTGAGGAGACAGAGGAATACTGGGTTTCATCTTTTGAAGAAGCATTTCCAATAGATGAAAAAGAGGACAAAGGCACAGGAGACATTAACCCACAGCAACAGTAGATCATACAACATAAAAGAATTCTAATGCATTGTATTCCAGCCAGGAAAGCAAGAACTTTCTCCCACCTTGTTGTTTCAGGAACCAGGAGACTAGCCAGTCATTAAGGGTTGTGCTAGGAGTCTGATATTGCCCTGGTGTGTGAACATAGATTATGTAATGCAGAGGACACGTTGCAGAATTTTCAGGAATACACACACAACATTCTGGATTGATAATGGCACAGGTTCCACCTTGAGCTGCAGTTAGAACATCTAAAGTCATTTGGCTTTGTAAATAGCTTTCTTCATCATTTTTACTTCTGAATTTAGTAGTAAAATACTCTTGTATTGTAATTTAGAAGTTTTGTGATGAGTTACCAAGAGATTCAGTACTCTCCATGACATTTCCAAGTCCTATTTGGAGAATAAAGATAATGGCTATCTGATCATATCAGTGGAAAACTTACCCGTCCGATCAACACCAGACTGGGAAGCTAGTTGGTTGATCTATGGTTTTAACTCAGTGACCTTGAGCCCAACATTTTCCTATTGACGCTGGAGGCAACCAAAACCATAGGTTTGCACAGAGCCCCAGGTTCCATTTGGTGCTAGCCATCTTATTCCACCTGTGCTCTCCAGCCAGTAGCAAACAAGTCAGCATCTCTTAACACAATACTGTGAATTCAGCTCTGGGTAGGAATCCATCCTGTACTTTGGCATCACTCTATTTATCATAAGTATAGTTTTCTCTGTGTGTTCTCAACAAAAGGGTGTTAGCTGGCTGAGTTACCCCATAGTAAATGTCAGCCAAATAAACTCACCCCAAGTCTAAAAATATGAACCAATATTTATCTTTCATCATGGGAGTTTTAGGAGTCTAGGGTAGTCAGGATCTGTATATTTTCATATCTGAGTATTAATCGTGGCTAGAGAAAAATTCTCCTGACTCTTGATGAATGCTCTTATTTATTGGCCACTGAGAGACGTTAGATCTGATAGTAAGTTTTAAAAGTGTCCCTCTACTTTGTAGCTGTTCTATAAAGTTTTGAATCTTTAGCCAGTCATGTCCCTGTAGAGGAAATACCCACCATGGTAACCCAGATGCATTAGAAGTGGACAGTTTTCCTCAAACCCAGCATGCATCATGGTTAATACTTTTGGCAGGCTCCTGGGCCCAGTCAAGGAACACATTTGTTCCCCACTGGACAATGTTATAACAATTAAAAAAAAACAAATGAAATGCAATTAAACATTTTATGGCTAATCAAAACATTTTATGGCTTTAGTTATAGGTCCAGGTGGAGACTATCAGCAGGGGTTGATGCAGTACTTGGAGCCCTCTTTTGTACTTAGCCTCGCTTCTAATTTAATATTGCTATTATTTTTAGATATAGTTTTGGTTATAGCTCCCTTTGGATGTTTAAGACTAAGTCAAAGGAAGATCTGTCTTAAAGTTAAATGCTCTCTCTCTCTCTCTCTCTCTCTCTCTCTCTCATGTGTGTGTGTGTGTGTGTGTGTGTGTGTGTGTGTGTGTGTAGTTCAGGCTCCTCAGGCATTGGGGGGGCATGGGTAAAGGCTCTTATCTCTTTTAGTTTTTCCTCTACCAGTTGTGTCATCTGCATTATGGGTCATAGTCCTAGCTTTACAGTATAGTATCTCTTAGAAGCGCAGGAATATTCTCCTCCTTGGTGATCCTCCTTTGAGCATAATGTACACTGCCTCCTTCAGTCTCCCTGCTCAGGAGGTTGGGTACCTCAGTGGAGTTGTAGGATCCATTACAGAAGTTCCCTCATGTTTCTGGGTCCTTGTCGACCTTAGAGATTCAGAGACAAACTGTTGCCTCTCCCATTAGCCTCATTGCCTATTTTAGCTTTGGTTTCCAAGCCTTAGATGTTGAACACCCAGGAGGTCAGTTATATCAGCACTGAGGTGGGAGCTGTAGGTTTAACTATCATAATCTTATCTGGGTATTGAACACTTTGACATACAAGTATGGCTAGAGAGCTGCTGTATCTTTCACCAATCATGATTGTCTTAAAATGAAATTCCTATAGAATGTTAACAGCTATAAAGTTTTTTGAAGAAACTAAAATTAAGAGCAAATATATCAGCTTAGTTATGTTATGAAATTATCTATAAAGTATTTTTAAATTTTTCATTTTAGTAAATAACTTTTTAATTGGTTATCTTAATTGAATGATAAAATATTAAATGATATAAAGAAACTTTCAACTTAATTTGTTATCTTTTTTTAAACAAAGTGCTTTTTTAAGTAAAATATACTTATTCATGGATAAAACTGATGATTTGTTAATGTCTAGTCTTAAATCATTATAATGACACTAGCTCAACTGTATGATGTTTGGGCACACATAACTATCATAAAATGATTATATAATGATCACATAAAACCTTCAGAAAGCCGTCATCATGAATAACTTTAGATTGGAGGTCTTAAGTATGATAGGATATCTTTCTCAAGTTCTGCATTTTAGAAGGCCTGTTCACTTAGGAAAACACAAATGTACTCAGTATATATACCATGCGGCTAGTGGTAAAAAGAATTTAGGTTTTTTAGAACAGTTTACGTGGCATAACTGTACTGACAAAAACATAGGACATCTTTGAAGCTCTTACGAGTTTAAAAAATGATGTCTGCATCATTTTGGCTACAGAAAGACATTGTCTAATACATAAGTGTCTCTAATTTATATAATAATAAAATGTTTATTTAATTAAAACCAATAGATAGAGATCAAGGTTTTAAATGGCAGGGCCAAGTTTATGAAAATGCCAAAAATCTTAATCATTTTACACTGGAGGTCTACATAAATGTGTATTGTATGAAAAGCACTTATTAGTTACTTTGTATGTGTAAAAGTTAACTTTAAAGCTTATTTTTATAACATTTTGTCTTCGGATGAATGAACACCTCTGGTCTTAGATATATAGATAGGATGTATTATAAGCTATAATAATATTAACTTATTTAATCAATCATAACTAATTAAAACATTTAGAGTTGACATTTAAATAATCTTTAACTTTTATAAGCCAGTTTTTAAGTATCCAAAAGCTAAGAATAGAAAACACAAGAAATCATCTTAACAAAATATAAAGCATTGGCTTTTAATTAGTTTAACCAAGAGCATTTTGATATCTTAAGAAAAATTCATTACTTTAGGCATAGAAAGTTTAACCTTTTAATTATAACATGTTTTTATATATAATTTTTTAATAACATTTTTGGGGTGGGGCTCAATAAGACTGGGAGAAAACTACAAAAACTACCCATCAATAGGGAACATTGAAGCAAATTGATTTGTGAGCCACTGTTTCAGCCGCAGAGGGAAGTCTTGTCCAGTAATGCCTCAGGCCCAAGGACCCACACGCAGGGTAACATCTTAAAAAACATTATTTTAATATTAGAAATTTAAGTCTTAATCAACTCAAGAAAGCAACCTTAAACCTTCATAAACATCTACATAAATAATTTCTGAAAACATATTTAATAAAGTATATTATGTTTTGAAAGTCTTAAGAAGCAATGAATACTTGAATTTACTTTTAGCAACTGGTGACTTAGATGTTATGAACATTTATCAAGATTAATCTTACTGATCTTTACTTACTTATTTTAACAATTATTTTAGATGACTTGCAAGAATCAAAGTGTGCACAGTTAATATTTTAAGTTAATATTTTTTACTTATTTTTAAATTTTATTTTATTTTACTTTTGGGGGTGTTAGGGATCAAATCCAGGGCCTTATGCATGCAAGGCAACAGTTCTACCACTGAGCCAAATCCCCAGCCCTATTTTTATTTTCTTCAAGGAAAAACTCTTAAATTATTATATACACAGAACAATGGACATTGTATTTATAAATTTTTTTTATTAATAGTATTTTCATTGGGTAATAACCTGGATGGAAACATGTCACCAACTTTATCATTTATCTATTTTTTATTTATTTATTTTTATTTTAAAGGGAAAAAATTTAAAAAATGATACAGAATTTAAAACAAGATAATAAGAAATTAATAATGATTAATATATTGCATATTATGTTCAGAGTAGTTGCTGAGATTAGAAGACATAGAATTGACATATAAAATTGATCAAACAGTGTAAGCACAGACTGTTCTTTTCAATGAACTAAAAGAAATTAGTAGTATAATTATCTTAGCTACTATATATATATATATACATATTTACTTTTCTCTTCCTTCTTTTCTCCTTTTCCCCATCCTAACTGTTCCTTCTTTTTGAGCAGTTTCTTCCCCTTTCATAATATCTATTGTACATTTTGGATATTATTAACTCTTTGAGTTTCTTGCACTGGGGAGACAATATGATGTTTACATATGTGAGTCTAATTTATTTCACTTATGAGTGGTCTCTAGTTGCACCCACTTACCTATAAAAGCCTCGAGTTTATCCTTCTTTATAGTTGAGTAGTACTCCACTGTGTAAAAATACCATATCGTTTTTTATCCATTCCTTGGTTGATGGACATTTGGGTTATTTCCAAAATCCAGCCATTATGAACTGTGCTACTATAAACATGGGTGCCTATAGATTACTGTGGTATGATGTTTTTAATTCTTGCAGAATACCCTGAAGAGGAATAGCTGGATTGAATGGGACCCCCCAATCCTAATATTCTGAGGAATCTTACACTGATTTCCATAGTGGTTGCATCAGTTTACACTCCCACCAACAGTGGAGAAGGGTTCCTTTCTCCCCACAGCCCTGGCAGCATTTGTTATTGGTTGATTTCTGCATGGAAGCTATTCTTTCTGTCACCAACTTTAAAGACACCTTTATTATTTTAAAACTTACTGTTAAGCATGAGAACAAAAGTACATGGGCCACATTATGAGCATCCACTTATCTATAAGCCAACTTAAGTAGAACTTTCAGAATATAACATATAGCAAGACACATATTAAAATAAATTGCATATGGCGCAGGCCACTGCCAGAGTGGGGACAGCCACACCCAAGCCTCTCTCCGTGAGTCAGTACCATTTACAGACTGCAGAGGGAGAGAACCAGGTCTCATTGGGAGGTGATGCTTACCTGGCAACCATATCATTTTCATTGTTCTGTTGGGTTGGGTTTTATTCTCTTTTGTTTTGTTTGATTGTGTTACATCTGATGGCATCAGCAGATATTTAAAAGATAGTGAGACATATTATGGCAGTCATTTTGGATTTACTAGTGGCTTGTTTTCAAGTCCTTATTACAGTCATTGTTTTGTTTTTATTGTGTCTATTCTATTTTGTTCTATTTGATTTTTACTATGTCAAAAGTTATCTGCAGCTATTTTGAAGACATCAAAAGACATTATGGTAACAATTGTTGATTTCATAATGATTTCATAATGTTTTGAAGTCCTGTATGTCTTATACACTGGTTTGTTTCTATTGGTTTTATGCTGTTTTATTTTCCTTGGTTTTATTCTCTTTAAAATAAAAACAATTTTAAAAATTTAATAAATCACATATGACCTTTATGTTATTTTAAAGATTTTATTTGCAAATCCCTGTAAGCCTCAAGCCTATTAACTCTCATCTTTTAATATTTTCAGTTTGGTTATCCTCAAGAGCTTGTACAATTGAGTTTTTGTTTGGAAAGTCCAAACAGAGCCCGAAGTGTATAAGGCAAGAAAGAAAGAAAGAAAGAAAGAAAGAAAGAAAGAAAGAAAGAAAGAAAGAAAGAAAGAAAGACTGTTGAGCTAAAGAAAAATTTTTTTGAAAAGGAGGGCCTGCAGGTTACTTTAACCAATGATTAACACATATTAGTAGGCAGACAGACAACACGCATAACCATAAAGCAAATATATTAAAATATACTTTTAGATGCATTGCTTGTGTTGAATTACAATAATCTTTTTCATGTTTATAACTATAAACAGACTAATCAGAATCTTAGTTCTCCTTGTATAGGTCATAATAGCATTTTAATACTTTAAGCCACTCTGAGTACTTTTTTGTTCATCAATAGTATAGACTTATAACCAATAAGAGTCATAAGGAGGAAAGAGAAAAGAGCTATGAGCCTTTGTCTTTTTATTCTCTCATTTTAAGTGTCTTTGGATAAAAATCAACTTTTAAAATTTTTTATCTTAAATTGGTTCCTAGTGTACTAAATATAATCTGAAGCTTGTGTTTTGGAAGCACTGAGTCACCCATAATCATGTGGTATCACCCATAATCATCTGGAATCTCTCCTATGTGCTTCTGAAGATAAAAAATGAAAGCAAAAAGGGAGGAAGATAGGACCCCACTCCTCGTCAGGCAGCCAGAGCTGACCCCACCTCCACCCCCAGGGCTCCAGGGCTGCAGTGGGTGTGTGTGTGTGTGTGTGTGTGTGTGTGTGTGTGTGTGTGTGCAAACTGGCCCCGGGGGGGGGCTCCAGGTGCCCCCACAGGAGGCCCAGTCATGCTGTGCCCACAGCTGCCCTCCACCTTTTGGACCAGGACTGTGCAGATGGCAGCTCTTCTGTAGTCACTGACTAGTGCGAGCGACCTTGCAGAAAGCAGTCAAGGCAGTTGTACACAAGAGACTCAGGGGTTTGAGAAGTTCACAGATGCCACCTAACAACTACAGATCAAATGTCAAGGAAAGTGGACACGTGATTCTCCCACCTCGCACAACCCCCTTCCACCTCCAGATCTGTCTCTGGCTGATAACCAGTATCAGAAAAAAGTGAAAGGATTTGAGATGGGGACAGAAGAAAGAGAAAAGGAGAAGCTTTTGGCACAGCCTAGGAGAGTCAAGGTCGCTGCCTACTCTGTCCCTTTGTAGGTCCCTTAGTGGTCCCAGAGATGTCACTGCAGATGTCACTGGGCTGGGGGTAGGTTCCCATAGTTGAGATACAGAACCAAGCCTACCCTTTCTGTAGAGAAAGTTTGCAGGTTCACTGACCTAACTTGCAACACCCATCAGTAAATGAAACGTGAGGTCTTGACCAGAGACTTTCAGGATGCACCCAGAAAGGAGAGTGGGTGCTCGGAGAGATGCAACACATTGCAAACTGGAGTTGGGTGCACTGAAGGGGGTCTTCCAGATGAGGGGTCTTCAAGACAGAGGGTCTGGGACGGGCATCCTCACCATGTGCTGGTTACAGTGCAAGCCACCTCCAAAGGTTTGACTTGAGTCTGCTGCTGGTCAGTGTTGCTGCTTCTTTTGGTTGGGGAAGCTCAATTTGCAAATGCAAAGGACAGGTGAAGACCCTGATTTACAGGCTTATTGCAAAAGGACCTGTAGGAATTTTTTTTGTGGGGGGAAAGGGGTTACCTCTGTGTCTTGAAGCAGAAGCTTCTCTTAAAAGTGCAACTTAAAAATCCTGATTTTCTTATCTCTATCTAGCTTCCATTTCTTCCGTCCTACCTCATTTTCTTCTGTTCAGAAAATTTCCTCAAACCCTTTCTGTATCTGTTACTACTCCCAATGGTAACTATTACTCTGCCTTCTGTTGCTGTACATTGGGTTTTGTCTGTTCTGACTTTTACATAAGTGTCAGTATGTATATGTTATACCCCAAAAGGCTGTACCCCAAAATAAAATGAAAATTGTAAAAAGGTAAAAAGAATAAAAAGGCCAAGACGTCTTGGAGGGAAAAGAAGAGAGCATTTTTTTTTTTATTTAGGCTGGTATCCAGCGACACAGAGTGAGGGTGGAATTTACACTGCTGTGCGACTAGGCTAAGATTTGGGGGTGGTTTATAAAGGGAAAAAAAACACAAAGATGTGGGGGGTGCCACCCCTGTGCATTCCTGAGGAAACAGGACATCCTGTTTTTGTTTTTGTTTTTTTAAAGGTCAAAGGGTGTGACACATACAGAACAGAATGGCGGAGCTTGAGTTAGATTACAACATATATATTCATTTATATGGCATCTTTGTTCAGCCCTACATTCCCAGATTTGTTTCTGCTTTTGCAGTATCAGATTTTCCTTTTACTGCAGAGGAATATTTCCAAGGATGAATGTATTCACAACTGGTTTAGCCGTTGTTTTTCCTCTAGCATTTTACCCTTTAAATTGCTTGGCACTTCTGAAAATCACATAAACATATATTGTTTATTAAATTAATTTTCTATATTATGCTAAAAGAGTTATGTCTTAGTAATTTTGTGAAGTTATAGTAAGTCTTAAATCCACTGGTACACATTCTCTAATTTTGTTCTTTTTCTTTAATATTACTTAACCTTCTAGGACCTTTGCATTTCCATATTAATTTAGGAGTCATCTTAATGATTTCATGAAAGCATCAAGTAAATAAAGCAAAATTGAATGAATTAATATTTTAATCATATTGAGCCACCAATATCTGAATGTGCCTTTCCATTTGTTTAGGTCTTCTTTTCTGTCTCTCAGCAATGCTTTGTATTTCTCAATGGCTTCCATTTTGCACATCTAGACCCCTACCTTCCAGCCACCTGTTGTATTTTAAAAATATGTCCAAAAATGCTTTGAGGTCTTCCATTGAAGAGGTGGAGATGATTTCCTCACTGCCCACTTGTGGGCTGGACTTACCGACTTGCTTAGGTTGCACAGAATGTGGCAGAAGTGATGGTGCATGACTTTTGAAACTGTGTAAAAAACACACTGCAGCATCCTTCCTGGGTCTCTTAGATCATTTCTTCTTGGGACAGTGCTCTCAGGTTTCATGAAGATATCCAAGCAGCCCTACAAAGGGGACAGGCAAGGAACAAAGCCCTGCTGCCCTGCTGCCCTGCTGCCCTGCTGCCCTGCTGCTTGAAGCTGCACAACCACAAGGTCTCCCACAGGGAGCCATGGAAGTAAGCTGTCCTGGAGGGAAGAGGGCACTGTGGCTCCATCCAAATTGCAGAGGAACATAACCCTTGCTTGACCGTAGCCTCATGAGAGATCTTGTGCTAGAACTACCACCAAGGTAAGGGGTTCCTGAATTTCTGACCCACAGAAACTGGGAAATACCCACAGTTTATTGTTTTAAGACAGTAACTCTTGGGAATATTTTGTTGTACAGTAATAAAAAATCAGTGGATCACGTATATATGAAATTGCAAAGAGGGTCAGAAGCATAAGTACTTCTAGTGATTATTTACATGGCTGATGGAAATATGAATCATTTAAATATATCTTATATTCTATGTGTTTCAATGATAGAAGATGGAAAATTTAAGACATATACCTCTAAAAAATTCTATTATTATGAATCAAAGAAGTGACTTTGTGATGACTATAAACAATAAACTACTCACCAATCTTCATTATTGTATTTGTTTTTGTGCTGAGACATTACCATTAGGTCAATTTTGGAGAAGAAAACAGTAATGGCATGATCTAAATCTCAATATATTTGGTTAACAACTATACTTTTCTTAGATATACTGCAATGCTATACACAAAGTATAGGGTGTATAGCATTGCATTGTATAGGTTCTTATTCATCTAAAGAATAAGAACTTTCATTTATCAACACAGTTGTCCTAAAATCCATGTAAGTGGAATAGTCAAGATACAGTACATGTAATAAGCCACCCGATGGGTAAAAGTGAGACTGTATGTTAAAATAACCCACAGTCATCTGCTGAGTGACTTTACAGAATTTAGTGTATTTTACGGACATGCACACTTACATAGTTTAAAGTTAATTTTAAATATTATTATATACACATAAGAATAAAACATAATAAATCTGTGTAATGTTTTTAGGGGCAGATGGAAGAAAAAATAATTTAATAACTTAAGTCAAATCATTCTAGATTTAGTGGGCTCTTAGAAGATGATCTATAAATAGGATGACCATACAATTTCTCATCTATACCAAGGCACATTTGAGAATAAAAGGGAATGCCATGAATAATTACACCAAAGCAGCACACATAAACCAGGGTTGTGTCAGGAGAAAAAAAAAAGATATATTTTCACCCTATGAATCTTGAATAGTATTTATCCAGAGAGTTTTTAAAAGTTCATTTTTATTACCTATTCTCTTAAAACTCCAAGTAACTCATATCTAAGACCACATCTACAAATTTGATGGTAGAATTTAGTGCATTATATTTAGATTTGTCAACTGTAATATACTTTTAATGAGATTCATCTTTTTAGGGTGGTTATGAACGAGATAACTATCATCAAAATTAAGTACAACCCATCTCTACAAATGGAACTTCTAAGTGCTCTTCAGCATTTTTGAAAGCTAATATCCTTGCTAGTGAATGTAGTACTGAAGATTGGTGTAGTAGCACTGAAAAAGTATAATTATAGTTGTTAAATGCCATGAAATCTGAGCTGGGAAGTGAGTAATCTTGTGAATGAAGATGCTTTAAATGTGACAGAATTCAAATGAAATGTTAGAGAAAAAAATAGGTGGTACATTAGAAGCAAAGCAAATACAAAGATAGATGCAATACACACACACACACACACGCAACTCTACTCAGCTTCCCATGAGAAGAACTGCTTACAATGCCTCCTGGTTTGGATTAGTACAATTTTACTTTGTTCTGAGACATTTTGTTCTAACAAATTTTGAATTATTTTCTACTACTTATAGTTTTATGTAGTTCAATTCCATTATTAAAAGGTATCATTCTTTATTACATTAAGCAACTTGTGATATTATGAAAGTATGTTTAAATATGGTAGAACTGCCAATTGTATTGAGATGCCCTTTAGATAAAATGCAGGATACTGTCAGCTCCCAATTGGCTTATGAAATTTGAAAAGTCAGATTAAATCTGAAAATATCATGGCACAGTAAGTCTCCTTTGGAAGAAAGCAACTCCAATATTCACCAATAAGGTTTTCATAGGGCTAAGACGGTAACTGCAGTAGGTAGGTTAGACTATGTACAAGGCACTTACTTCTCTTCTTATATAAGCCAAAGCCATGCTAATCTCGGAATCAACTTCATATTTCTATAGAATACAAAATTCACTATGAAACGACATGCTGGCCATTAATGGCGCACACTGAAGCTGCTAAGAATAGGGAAGGATTTCTCACCCTTTTTTCTGGAATGAGAGAGGAAGCAGAGAGAGTGAACAAGGCTGCAGAACTGCTCTTTCTAAGAGAGATGCTGGGAATGTGGGCTGCTTAGGAGGCTCCCTGCAAGCAGATGTGTCCATCAGAGAATGATGGTGCATCCTAACATTTACCCTGAAACATTTACCTGGCAGGTTTGCATGGTGAGCACATCCAAAACATCAAGGAAATTTGTTTTACTTTTGTTTAGTTTTAAGTTTAACAAAATTATTTTATCCCTACATACTGATACTAAAAGTAGGTTTTATGGAGTCAGACACATAACAGTTTGAAAGACTTTTAAAATGAATATGATTATTAATTTAGTGAAAGTTAGGAGAACTGTGCATGTTTACTTTTAAATCATCTTTAAAGCTCTTGGAGATTCTCATCTCTTTTCTCCAGAGTGCTCGGTGGGTGATGTACCAGAATTGCTTCTGCAGACGGGATTCTTGGGGGTGACTTTGTTGCTGACCCAAGTAGTGCACTTCACCAGTCTCGGTGACACCCAGCATCCTGACTGGTCTGTGCAAGTGAAGGGAGGGCCCTGGGAGTTCAGCTTCGTTCCATCATTTACACATTCTTCTCCAGGCCAAGGTAGCCCTTTTAATATGGCTGAAATAATGGATGTAAGACACGCGGTAGAAAACCCCATCATACAGAATTTGATCCAGCTCCAAGTCACAGAGCTGAAACTAATCAATATTCACGATAGAACAGGTGGTGCTAAAGCTATGGAGCACAGTAAGTTAGAGAACAGAGGCAGGAGTGCCCAGAATAGGGAGACAGAGGTGTCCTCCCTGAGAAGTGAGCTGTAGAAGAGGGCTAGAGGCCCCTCCAGGCTGATGTGTGAGCGGAGAGTGCTCTGCCTCGCTAAGAAGTTTTGCTCCGATGGAGAAAAGAGAAACGGGGCATAGGTGGAGCAGCACAGACAGAAAAGAAAGTCACTTGTTTTGATGGAAATTGTATAAGGTCGCATACTGCTGGGGGACACTGACTGAGAGGAAAATGCTTGTGAGTCACTGAAAGAACCGTCCTTGAGAGCTGGAGTTTCTCAGACAGGAAGCAAAGATGTGCAGAGACACAGTAACAGGCTGTGTTTATGGCATCATAGAGGAGTTTTCCTCTGATTCCTTTTATTTCCCTTTGCAGTTGCTCAGCCCAGCCCACAAGCAGACTGTGTCTTTGTGAAGGAGACAGCTCCCTCCTCTAGGAACACTGGGGCAGCGGGCTTCCTGGGGAACGCACAGCCTGCATTCCTAATTCCCGGGCAACCAGAGCTGGGCTCTCCTGTGCAATGCATGAGCTGCTCAGCCACTGGCCTGGCTCAAACATGCCTCATGTTGTCAGTTTTGAGACACACAGAATAGTGCAGAGAAGTAAGCAAATGGTACAAGGAAAGTCCTCCTGGATCAATTCAGGACAAATCTGCAAGCTTAGAAAAACTTCCAACAATAAGAACAACTCCACATAGGCTGATATTTAAATTTTTAAAACATTGAAGAAAATAAACAATAACTAAACCAAAAACAACAAAGCACACAAAATAAAAGTGAAATCTATGCATTTGAAGATTTCTCCCTACCAAAGAAAGATTTGGAAGATTTCTCTATAAATAAAAGATTGTTTGAGATAACAACTCTTTTATATTATCAAGTAAATTAAAAATAAAAGATGTATGGGAAAGACAAAACACTGAGCAAAAAGACACATGAAATGTAATGGAAATAGTGAAAGTAGAAGCAGCAAGTAGTAGAAATCACATGCACATAATTGAGTTAATGAAGAGAAGAATTTCTGAAAATTTCTTGACTTAAAAAAAGGAAAATGATGGGCTCACAAGTCATTCATGTTACAGACAACTTGTGGTTTGGGGACATGGTAGAATATCCATTTACATTTAATATTTGTGTATTATAGTACACAAATACTATTTTCTGAAGCAGCTTTTGCTGCTTTGCAAGGGATCAGATATGAAAACAGAAGCCTTTTGGGATCAATACAGTGCAGATTTTACCAGGCAAGTTCAATGAAGGAAGAGGAATGAGATGATTGAGGTCATTCTAAAAGAGTATAGTGATGGGCCACATAATGCAGCTAGTATGAAAAGGACATTAAAATTCATGGCTCTGGAAATATGGAGGGACCAGTAGATGAAAGTTAATAATTAGATTTAAGAGGTACAGTAGTGAGTCTACCAGTGAGGCAGTGTTTCAAAGGAAAGCACCTGGAAGTCCAAGCAGATTGTTAGAAATGCAGGCTTGCTTTAGACTTAGAGGTTGTCCAGATGCTGGTCCTAAGAAGGATTTGATGGGAGCTTCAGCCAGAGCCTTTCCCCAGTTTTTTTCCCAGGGTAATATTCAGATCATCTTGAATTTGATGGTGTTTTCTGAGATGAAGTCTGGGATGGCCTGGAACTTATTTACAATTCTCTTGGCTCAACTTCCCTAGAAGCTGAGAGTATATACATAAACCATGGCACCTGGCTAGCATTTTGATTTATTTTTGTTTGTTTGTTTGTTTTTAAAGTAGTAAAATACCACAGAACAAGACAGAAAAAAGCCAGTTGAGACAGTGTAGTGAAATTGGTACAGAACTTCCAGCAGGTTACCGGGATAACAGTAATAGGTACCATAGTGTATCTCGTTTTCTTCACAATAGTCTCTTTCAATCAGGTATAGTAAAATCAAAGGATATTCAGAACATTATAGAACTTATCAAAACAGAATATTGAATAGAGCAATACCATTAATTAGAACAAAGTAAAACAGTGATAAAAAATATTTGCCTTCAAAGAGATGGTAGAAGGAAATCCTCCTTATTTGCTATATTGCATATAGTCAACCTCACAAGAGATGCTCAGATCTCTGGCTCCCATTTGCTAATGGGGGATGGGGGGATGGATGTTTGATACTTAGCCCCCATGCCCATAGGCTCACAGCTGCTTACCGGGGTGGTGAGCTGGCTGCTTGGTTTCTGAGTGCCCTAAGTTCCAACATGACTCAGATCTCAGGAGACACTGATGGTTCTCTCCCTGGGACGGCCATGCCTTGCTGAACCACAGCCACTTACCAGGGTGGCAAGGTGGTTGCCTGGTTTCCCAGCTAGCATTTTAATTTTTTAAAAATGCCAAAATGAGATGCATAGAGTAATAGATCTAAGTAGTATAAATAAAAACAAACACAAAAATAAACATCAATGCAAATATATCTGCCTTAGTCACTTTCTTCATTGCTAGGATACAAAACCTGACATCCACAACATAAAGGAGATGTTTGGATTGGCTCACAGTTCAGAAGTTTCAGACCCTGTTCAGCAGGCTCCAAGGCAGAATGGACATGGTAGAAGAGCCCGCCACGGTGGAAACTGCTCATGTATGGCAACAGAAAGCAGAGAGAATCAAAGAGCCTGGATGGGAGATGTAAATTTCCAAATCACACCCTCAGTGACTCACCTCTTACAAGCAAAACTGACCTCCTAAGAGTCAGTCAGTTATATTACACCTATGATTCAATCACATTCCAAAATCCCACCTAAGAGTGCATGAAGCTTTTGCAAGACAGTTGAGATCCAAACCATAACACTCAATCCCTGGTCTCAAAAGACAGTTAAAGACTTCAGACATACAATAGCACAGGTAAACATTCACACTGCAAAAGGGAGAAAAAGGGAGACCAGAATAAATGGAATCAACACAAGACTGAAACCCACCAGAATAAATGTCAAATCCTATTACTTTATGCAAGCACCCTGAGCAAAAATGTAAATTCCAAACTGTTAGACGCCCGTCTCCATGACATTACAGGTTGTAGCCCTCATGGCCTCTCTGTTGGGTGACTTTGCTCACTGTCTGTGGCTTTCCTCAGATACTCTGTGTTCCTGACTTTTCAATTACCTGGGGTATCTACTGTACTTCCAGGTTTGCTTTTACCACTTCACTCACTGCCTTCTCAGGAGCACAATGCCTGGCCTCCCAGACCCCCTCCTGAAATCTGAACTCCATGACCTCTCAACTCTTGCATTCTGCACACCCGTAAAACCAGCAACACAAGAATGATGCCAAGGTGTGCCTCCAGTTTGACCAGCAGCTGGGCCACGTTAGATCATGACTGCAGAGGCCTCCAACTGCATGCATGACTGAACTCTGTGAAATAAATACATCCCAGAGAAGCAATTCATGAGCAGGTTGCCCTGGGGCTCGCTTTTCATGACAAATCATTCACTTTTGGACCACCAGCCTGTGAAAGATAGTCTTGCTGATTCTCATGATGTCCTCAAGGGATCCTTCTTATTGTCCCAATGCAAAGTACTTGATTTCTTTTTAATGCCAATCTTTCTAACAACCAAAATTTTACAGGTCCCCAATTTTACCATGCTTCCTTTCTGGTGACACTCAAGCTTTTTAAATCACTCAGGTGTGCCATTTGCTCTTGACTCTTAATGTACTGCTGACTAAAAGCCCACAAAAGTATTCATAACAGAGCCTTAGGCTACATTGATATTCCCTCTACCAAACTGATTTGTTTGCTACCCTTAGTCTCAATCTCCCACAAAGTCTCAAGACATGAGCAAAATGAAGACAAATTTTCTGCCAGAGCATAACATACACGACCTTGAGTCCAACTGCCACTGAATTCCTTCTCCCCAAATGAAACCTCCTGAGCCTGGCCTTTACTGTCTGAGCTCTAGCCAGAAGCTCCCATCAAGCTCAGCTTACAGAATTCTAAACATTCTCAAATTCCTCCATTTCCAAACTCCCCTCACAAACCACTTCCAAAGGCTTGTGATGATTTACACGGACGAGGCAGGAATAGCAATAACCCTAATCTTACTACCAAAATCTATATGAGTTAGAGTTTACTGGAGGAACAGAATAAATATAGAATATATGTATAATTCTATGAGTAGTTGATTAGGTAGGCTTACAGGATCAGAAGTAGAAGAGCCCCAGTGGCCATCTGTGTAATGGGAAGTGGAAGAATCCTGAAAGGTTGTCTGTATGCTATAGGGCTAGAGGACCCAGAAGCAGCTAAGGTGGAAGACTTGGAAGCTCTCTGTGGTCACCAGTGTGAGCCTGTGTGGAAGGCTGGAGTTTCCCCTGAAGATCAGTGCCCAAAGGCATGGCAAACACTAAAGCTCCTCTGAAAAAAAAAAAGAGACTTCTTTTCTTTCCTTTTTCATTCTACCCAGGCTACAAGCCTATTGCTTGGTACCATTCATATCCAGGTGTATCATTTTTCCTGTTTGTGGCCTACATGGTAATTATCCACATACACACACCTAGAACTTTATTAATCTGCCAGGCAGTTTTTACTCGAGTCAAGTTGACACATCACAATTACCAAACACACTCCACCCCTTGTCAATTTGACAATGAAGCATGTCTCCTTAAACCATACCTAATCTCAAAACAGAACAGCAAATTCATAATTATGCCTAACATGATATAATTATGCTTCATACAGATGGAAAAGCCCTAATTTCTCCCCTAGAAAGCAGTCATGGTTTTCTCCTAACATTCTGTAAGTTAAACATTGTAATATAGATTTAACAATACTTAAGGACTGTTAATCAGCATTGTGTTACAAGAGAACAAAGATATATACTTTATATATGTGTATATATGTACAGTTATATACAAGTACAATTCTTGTTTCTGTAACTGGGGATACAGCTGTAGCTGGCATACAAATATAAATTTAACTATAAAAACATAGACTCAAAGATTGGAAAATCCTTATAGGGCTAAGATTCACATATTTGGCAAACTATAATGTGACAAGTTTATCAGAAAATTTTGGCAAAAAATGACTTTAATAATTAGAACAGTTACTTCAGGTAGCACTGATTTAATGGTGCAGAATGATATATTTCTTAATAATTAGATCAGTGGTTACTTAGCCCCATAGTGAATAATATTCATATATTTTAACATGAAAAGCTGTTTATTTTTTTAATTTTTAAATTTAATCTTTAGAAAAATTACGAAGCATAATATAAACACTACTTGTCTCAATACTGATGGCAGTGTGTGATAGAGAAGCAGGAGAGATGAACTAGAAAGGGATGTAAGATTTTTCTCTTCTTACCTAGTGAACCAGTAATATCTTACACTGAGAGATCAACAAAAAATATTTTGCCTTTGAGAACAAAGAGAAGAAAGGAAAAATGTCTGTTATTTGTAAGAGATACCATAAAAATGCACAAACCTGGCATTGATAGTCCCCAAAGATAAATCTGAAAATCCAAATCAATTAAAATGATACACATGAAACCTCAAAGCATTTGCAAATAAAATAAAGACTATTTCAAACAATAAATACTATTTCAATTCATTTTTCAGCCACAGAAGCAGCATAAATGAGAAGCTAGGAAGCGAAGCAGAAAGCTCCTGCAAATTCCAGCAAATATTTTCACACTCTTATAAAACTGAAATATGTGAGAATTTAAATCAGGAGCTCAGGATCATCAAAATAAAACAGACTCTAGAACAATCTAAACATACTGAAGATTTCAAATACTGTGATTATTATGTTGAAGAATTTGGGACATATTCTAAATCAAGAATTTAGATGAAGACTTACACACTTTTATCCAATAATTAGAATCTATTTAGAAACACAAAACTGAACTGAAATAAGCAACAACATGATTTAAAGCTCACTAAGTAGCTTTAATCATACACTAGATTTTGTAAAAAGGAAAATTAGTAAACTAAACTTCTTTCTGGACAATTCTCACACACACAAAAAAAAATCTAACAATTGGAGGCACCAAAAAAGGAGAAAAAAGAAGTACCTGAAGATGGCAGTTGAAATTTAGTAAACTGAATTTCTTTGTGGACAATTCAAACAAAAAATCTAACACATTTGTGAATTGGAGGCCCCCCAAAAAGATAAAGAAGATGTATCTGAAGATGGTGATTGATCATTTATCAAAGATAAATTTGTGGAAAGATATCAACCCATAGACTCTAGAATTTCAGATAGTGCAAATCAAGGTAATATGCAACCAAAATTAGAGCCACCTAATGCTACAGAAAAGCAAAGGAAAAAAACAAACTTCAGTAGGAACTTTCAGTGGAGCAATAGTCACAGCTAACTTCTCAGTGGAAACCCTGTAAGACAATTTATGGAATGATAACACCTTCTAAAGTGCTGAAGTCTAGAATTCCATATACCAAAAAAAATTCCTGAAACTAAATGAAATAAAGACGTTTCCTAAAAAATAGCAACTTGAAGAGTTCATTGCCAATAGACATGTTTTTGAAGTATTCTAATATCAAGGGAAAAAATAAAGAATTCTAATACATGTTTTATTAGCAGAAAGAACAAGATCTCAGACAAAAACAGGAAATTGTGTCAAAAAGTAAAAGAATATATATATAAAAATGTCAGTCATAAAACATATATTTTCCTAATTTCAACATAATAGAAAAATAAAATATATCTAAATAATATTAAAGATAAGAGTTGATAAATCAGGTTAATGTTGATACCTCAGCACTCTGGAAAGCAGTGAAAAGCATTAGCATATAGCATGTAGCATGTAGCATGCAGCATATAGCAGAGGAAAGAGTTGAAGAAATCAGAAAAAGACACTTAGGGTGCATTGCCAAATGACAGCCTGGACAGTCCCAGGTTCCCTGACTGACAGGACAGCGTGATGCACACACAAAGTGCTCAACCACAGATCCTGGCCCTGGTAGCTTGTAGGCAAGGTATTTAAAGATATGGAGGCAAACACCCAAAGGACTACCTAAATGATTTGAAAGCCATTGCTTCTGGGAAGGAGGAAACCGTGTGGGAAACAACCGACTACAGTTTCAAAGATGGACCATTGTTTCAATAAAGAGTCATAGATCCATATGAGCAGATACATGCATTTATACCATACATATCTGACAAACTTTGTATCACTTGATACAATACTGACTGATACAAAGGAAGATGATAAAACAGAGCTTTATAACTTTGTTGAATGAGAAAAATCAATACTATAAAGTTGGAGAGTCCTCAAAAAACTAACAGTAACAATTCCACTGACCCAACTACAGTGATACATGGAAACCCATATTTACAGCAGCACAATTCATAATAGCTAAATCTTGAAAGTGGCCTAAATGTCTATGAACAGATGAATAGATAAAGAAACTGTATACACAGTGAAGTACTACACAGACACACATAAAGATGAAGTTGTGGGAAAATGGATACATCTTAAGTCTGTAATGCTAACAGAAATAAATCAGACACAGAAGATTATCACATGGTTTCTCTCATATGAGAAACATACAGGATAAATAATTTGAAGAGCAAAATAAAAGATAGAAATAGGGAAAAATATTGTAAAGTTATCACTTATCCTTATAGTCTGAAATGCTAATCAAAACTCTATTAAGACATTCGTAAATTGGGCTAAATAATTTTCAATTTTATTTGTAAGTCAACTTACAGTTTGTACCTGTTAGGGTACAAACTGAAAAATATGGCAAAAAGGGATACTTGGCTAACAAGTATATAACTGAATAATGAAATTCTAGGAATTAAAACATTATTGTACAAATGAATGCTCATCACAGGAAACTGAAACAGATGCCAAGCAAAAACATAAATGCAATAAAACTCAGTAAAGCTCAATTTATGAAAAAATATGTAAGCATTGTTAATGTAACTGACAATTTAGGAAAATAAAGATTGGTAAATATTGTATCTTCTGACATCACATCAAATATCAAATAAACACAATAACTAAATATAAAAAAGAACAGTACTATAATAATATCAAAATTCATTCATAAATTTAGAATAAGGAAGATTTGCTAAGTATGAACCTACTTATTCTATTCAACTACCCTGAATAAAAATGTGTAGATATAGCTACTTAGAAATTTTAAATAGTATAAAGTTAAAATCCAAAGTGATTAAAAAAAACCTTTATAATCAAGTACTTTAGATCATACGTCAATATCTCTCATATATAAGTTAATACTTGCAAGTATAATAAAAGGCTAAAATAAAAAAGGCTTTAACCATAAAAACAACTTTATTAGTAGTCAAGCAATGTTAGTTTAAGTAACAGTGAAAGGTGATGACAAATAGAAAGTAGGTATTCATAAGGTTGTCTGGAAACAAAGACATGTTACCCTTGGAAATATAAGTCAATAAATATTTCTGGAGACCAATTTGGAGAAAGATTCAAATTTTCAAATATAGATAACCTTAGACATAGAATTACAGTTTCAAGAAATTGTTATAAGTAAACAATAGGTCAGGTGAGTATTGTGCAAATTGGGATATTTTTTAGAACAGCTTACAAAAGAAAATAATTAAAGTAAGCAAAAACCTAGCCATATTATGGATTAATAATTGCTTAGTGGTATTAATGTGATAACGTACAGAAAGGTATCTACAACATGTTCTGAAGACAAAATTCAAGTTAAATTTCTTATGCCTGTTCTAGTAAGCAAATGCAGATTTAAAAAGTTAGGGAACCTCAGAATTTGAAAGAGAAAGTAAACTATTTTTAAAAATTAATGTATTTATTCCTTATTGTATAAATGCATACGGTGTTTCCCGGCTTCCTACCTATAATGGTGGCATCTGCACCTCTGCCTTTCCCTTCACTTCTTCCCCGCTTTCCGACTCCCACCTCTGTTTCCTTTTGTCTCTCCTAACGTGGGGTTCCTGAGCCCCGCGCTACCCCAGTGTTTCTGAGCCCTTGGCTCTGTGCTCCTCTCCTGACATGTTCTAAGCTGCGCCTCCTCCACTCTTTTAATCCAGCTTGAATCATTGTCCACTCTTTTCCCCTCCATTAGGTTTAAGGCAATCTTCTACACTCCACTGACTCTCTTACTCTATTGCTTTATTTCTGTGGCAAGTTTTATTCTTACTATGAGTTTTAAAACACTGTAGCAGGTATCATCAGCACACGCTCAGTCTACCATGTGAACCATAAGCCTGTGCTAAATTTATTAAATGTGAACAGCTCCCTTAACCAGAAATCTAACAATTTTATATCTGAAATCAATAATAAAATTCAAAAATGCATTTTTAAAGAGAAAAAAATCCAGAAAGCTACTGAGACTTAATATATGGGATACAGTTGAAATTTTCATACATAAGTTTAAATTCCAAACTACTATATATATTTCTTTATAGTAGAGACATAAAAGTTCCATTAAAATAACTATTTTTGTAACCAGCGTATTTAAATTTTTCAGGACGCCTTTACTATTCTTTACTAATAAAGCTCAATAGACTGGCACCCTGTAACTAAGTGGACATTTGTTAAGGATTCAGGAAGGATAATGGAAAGGTAGATTTCCTCTTGCTCATGATCATCAGTGTGTGTGATACAAGGAAGAGATCAGACAGAATCACGGTTCCCATGCAGCCTGGGAGGTTTAGAATATCTATTTTTAGTTCAGATTCAGATATATGTGGGCTTCATGTGGGTAATTTTCTCAGCACTACAAGTCAGCCCTCATCTGTAAAATAGAATAAAATATGGCTTTTTCATGGCACTCTGTGAAGCACAGACAATGCAAGTGTAACCCGGGCTCACAGCAGATGCTTCATGAGTACCAGCCCTGGTCATCCAGAGCTGCACACTGGGGTCACTCGGATGAGTCAGAACCCACGTTAAGGCCAGCTCCCCCACCCCTGGCCCTGGCCACATTACACAGTTCTGTGCCTCGCTTTGGCAGTTCTAACATAAAGTTAACACTGTTGCCTCCACTGAAGGTTGTTTTGAGGATTCAATATGGTAAACGGAGAGTTGAAAGCAATGTTCTTATTATACTCATCTGCTCCCTGGTTTTATAGTGGGTCTCTCCAAAGCAGACTGCATTCTGCACCTAAGACTTAGGAAAAGCTGAATGTGGACATGGTTTTGCTGTTGGTTTGCCTTGTCACACAGCCTCTCCTCATCCTCTTTACTCCAAATATTTAAAGCCACTGTTGTTTTCATATTTTGAACCAAAACATTCAGGATCTTTAAAATATTCCATACTCAAATCATCACCAGTGCCACATGGATGCAGTATTTGTTCCTGTCATCTTTTAAAACAACCTACATCTGCAGAGGGTAGTTTTACTCTTCACTTCTAACTCTTTCTATATTTTAGTGAATTTTAAGCATGCCTTTACTGAACTGCTGCCACATTAGTTTTTATTCAATAAAAAGCAAAAGTGTTAAACATCACTGCATTTGCTTTTAAGAGCTTTTAAACATTTTATCCTAATAACTTGATCTTTAAAAAAAAATCTTTATTCCCACTATAGCACTTTTCTTCCAAGTAGAGGCAATTCAGTTTAATAGAAATTGAGTTATCTAGGTTAAGTTGCATTGGCTTCCAGCCCAAATGGACAAATGACTCAAATTTTACTCTGAGTCAGGATTTTTCTCTCCAGCTGCTTGCTTCGAAAGTCTATTTCAGTTGCAGCATAAACGCTCAGACTTAAGTTTCTTTCACAGTCTGTCCTCTTCTTGGGTTTCCTTTTTACTTTGCCCTATTCTCTGGATCTCTTTATGTCCCATACCTAGCTCATTTATCACTTTTGAGTGACTTTTGTCACTCATTTGCCCAGTATTTTCTCCTAGGTTTCTGAGTTCCACTTAGCTACTTACTCCTCTTCTACTTACTCCTACTCCACTCCTGCCTCTACCGCAGCTCTTACCAGTGAAGAGCATAGTTATCCCAGACCAGTTCCCCCACCAGCTGAGCCAGTGAGAGATCAGAGTAGGGTTCCCTTCCCTATTTTTCGGTATTATCAAGCGGAAGACTGTCACATAGTTCCACTTGAGGACATCATCTTTCTTTTGCTCGGCCTCTACTTTGAAAGAACTGTGTCTGTGTTCCCACAGGTCCCCACAGGATGGCTCTTGCCTTGACGGATGGATACATGGCCATGAAGGAACAGCAGCATTGTTCATGATAATGAAGTCAAGCAGGTCATCCCTGGAATGTTGCAGGGGAGATCTGAGAGATGTATCATCTTCTCTCTTGTGCTGCCTGGTGTAAGCACAAAGGGAGCCTGAAGCTGGTGACGGCGGTCTTTGCCACTCTATCGGGAGGACTCACAGAATGATGTCAACCTGGAAAAAAAAAAAACCAAAAACCAAGAGCTGAGTAATGGCTCAAGACCAACTTCTGATTATGTCATTTGAGTCCCAGCTGAATTTCCTTCATTCTCACCATGACTTCAGTCTATGTTTTTTTTTCTATTTTTAAGCAACTTTGAGTATCATTTCCATCACTAAAAATCAAAAAAGTCCTGAAAAATAGAGTTTCTCTTTCAAACAAGAGCATGAATTTTTAAGACCATGGAGTGAAACAATCCTATTACTGACCACTCAGAAATCAGACAAATCTTTTAATTTAGTACCCTGCTCTGGTACCAAACATTTTAACAAGAAAAATAAAAGATAAAAATTTGTTTCTATTTCTTTTTAAATTCTCTTACATGATTCTCCTATTATAAATATACACTCACAAGGTGAAATAAACATGTTTTGAGATCTTTTTCTTATTCTTAAATTGATGAATAAAAACAACAGGAAAAACACATTAATAAAAGTAATGTTAGAGGATAAATATTGATTTCTGTAGAGGTTTTGCCCCAAGTATTGTATAAGAATATTTGATGACATGGAAATGAAATTGTTTTGCTTACTGAAGCCCAGATCACAAAATCTACTGCAAATGTTCTTGACATTAACATGCATAAGCATCATCAGAAGGTATTTATCAAATACTGGGATTCAACATACCAGCCAAAGACTGTGACTTCATATGCCCAACTGGGTCCAGAAATCTAAATTTCAGAGTCATCCCACGATTGTCCTAATTAAATGTGCCCAGACCACGCACTGAGATGAAAGGGACCATAGAGGTTACAAACTCTGGAGTCAGCTCCTTCCCTACAAGGTAAGAAAAGAAACTAGTTTCCATGAGAGGAAATATTTTAAAAAGAAAAAAATAAAGGGCTTAGAATTTACTGTAGTATGTATTTTCTTAGATTTCATAGGACAGAGGATACTGAAGGCCTTTTAAACCAGAAAATACAAAAGTCCAATTCTGTTCCTTTCTCATGTAGGAACTAGTTCATTTCTTTATTTTTTTACTCAATGGGACATGAGAAATGGCTTAGAAATAATTCTGAACCTTATAGCTAAGGCATAAAATCTGGTTCATTCTTAGAAATACAAAATCTTAGATTTCAGAGAAATCTTATGGGTCATTTAATCCAAGCATTATCAGATGTTGACATTTTTTTCTGCACCATTCCCTAAAAGTGGTCATTTGAGCTCCACTGGATCACCTCCGGTGACCCAGAACTCATTACTTCGTGAGAAAGCATTTTTTCCCTCTTGTGTCTTGTTTGTTGGTTCATGGGTGATTTATTGATCGTTCCCTCTCAGTAGGCTAAAATCTGTCTCTCAATATAGTGTAGTATTGGTTATTTTTAGTTCTTTTCTTCTGTCGACACAGAAAAAAACGAAATTGTTTTGTATGAAGTGTCTATAATTATTTGAAGTGTTTATCATAACACCCACTAAATCCTCTTCTTTCCAGTTTAAGCAACAGTTTCTCTGGCCAGTTTCTATAGACGTTTCCAACTTGATAGCTATCTCTCTCTTCTCTTCATTCGCAGTTTCTCATGAGTTTGGACTATAGGGAGAGGTATACAGTTTATTCCTGTTCACCAAAACAGATTCACATGGATTGAAGTTTCTCTCAGCAAAGTACATGATCATCTCAGTAGATGAAATTTCATTCAGCTAATAATAATAAGCAAAAGCAATTAACAGAACCATGAAGCAAGAACTCTGACATTGTTCTAATTAATTAGAATGGTCTGATTTTGACTGGAAAACAAGATAAAGTACAATGTACAAGAGATATAAAACTACCAAGTGCACATCACACAGCTGCATTAAAGTTGACAAGTACACATTTATGGCTAAAATGCTAATAATTCTCAAATTTTATTTTCTGTGGAAAACTCTTGGATAATCATTATTACCACTTAACACTGCCAGTTAGCATCCAATCTCTACCTATACTAGGACATATGTGTGTGAAAGAGCATGTAAAATATATATGTAAAATATTATCTGACTCATTTGTAAGACATGGTAATGCCTAACAAATTAGACCTCAGCTTAGAATTTACTTATCTAAAAATAAAATAACTTATTTTTCCTCAATACAAGCTCTATTGATATTTCCTATATGAATAAAAATCACAAATTTGTGATTCTATTTCATTTTATTTCATGTATTTTATTTTGAAATAGGGTCATGCTACCTGCCCAGACTAGCCTTGAACTTTCAGTCTTCCTGCCTCAGCTTCTAGAGTAGATGGGATTAAAGATGTCTAGGACCACATCCATCTTACAAACTTAATTTATCCATGTGTGCCTTCATTTATTTTTTATACTGGCCATAAAGCTTGCCACCTTGAAATCTAGAACTTATTTTGAATAAGCATAGGCCAGAAGTAATGGTGACAATATCTTTGGGGGGTTGACTCTGTGCCATACTGATTAAAACAAGACATGTTTGTGCTTACTTGTCTTTTAACAGTCCTTCAAGATAACCCCTTGTACAACCTGCATTTTTGTTTCAGAAGTTGAGGTGCAAAGAGGTTATTTCACTTCCCCAAGGTCATGGAGACCAACAGTAACAGAGAATTAGGTCACATAATCATAGCTTCTGCATGACACTGCCACCATACTTGTATATATATATGTACAAAATACTAAAGGATTACTACTAGAATGAGCAACTACCTCAGTGGTATAGTTGTTAGTAACATGATCCAGAAAAGAAATCATAACAAATAAAGGACATTTCTAAATAAATTATATTTTTGAGGGCCACACTGTTGAGTTTGTCAAGACTGAAGAAGATGTCTAACATCATCTCTTTCATCATTTGATCAACATTACAACCACAGAGCCTGGATATATAGGTGTCATTAGATAAGAATAAATTTAATAAGTGCATGATAAAGAAATGAGATCCAAGAGAGGCCCAGATGAAGCGCTGTATCTTAATTAGAAACACTTGGGAAGATGAATGTTAGTTTCTATTCTTGGTCAAGGAGGCAGTGAAATACACAGTAAAGAATACGGGCTTTAGAATCAGACAAAGTCAGACACTAACAGCAACAATATTTGTTACCTTTATGACCTGAAATAATCTACCAAGATTCTTTAAAACACAGTTTCACTATCTTTAAAATTATGATAACTATAATTGACATGAATCTGTTGTTTTAAGCATTAAATATCGATAAAAAATAAGCTATGATGAAGGGAAGACTTTTATGTTGTCTCTAAAGTTTCAATAACTAAGCCTGTGATTAACACACAGGATAGATTGACAGGAGAAAAGTGTACAGATTCACTGTGTGCATAGAGACATCACAGGAAAGAGAGTACCAACAAATCACTGAGATTCACCAGCTTTTATGCCTTCTTCATGGGAAAGAATCAGGTGATACAAGCAATTTAGAGAGGAATAAATGGTTTGTAAAGGACCTTAGAAGTATAAATGGTAGTCAAAGTTCATCAGGGTGTAGTGCTGACTTCTAGCCTTCCTCTCTTGTGATATAAACAAATGTTCATTGATTGACAAAACTCTCAGGGAGGGAACTGGTGAGAATTAGGTTCCACTGAAAGGATCTTCTTGTAGGCAGATAAGAGGAGCACAGAGAAAGCCTCTCCCTGAACCTGCCGCTTTTCAAGAACAGTATATTCAACTCAAAGTACTCTGTACACCAAACAGCTCATTTTGGGATGGCAGTCCTGAATTCCTTTAAGATTCTGTCAAATAGTAAACAACAGTATTGGTTCCCATTCTCCATGGTCACTCAAGGCTTAATACATGAAGCATTTTGAATCTGCCCAACCAGCTCTATTTCTGCTATCCAACCAGAGTCACCATTTCTGTTGTCTATTTCTACCACTTTTATTTTCTACTGACAACCTTCTTTTCACTCCAGCACTGCCACTCAGCTGCTCTTTGAAACTTTATAGAAAGAGTATTTTAATTATTCACATTATTTAATTATTTATTAGAGAATCTGTCTCATTATGTCCTGAGCCATTAATCTCCTAAAAGGTTCCTGGCCGTGTCTAGAGTTGCCTCTTCAGACACATGACATGTGCAGTTATACTGGTCTCTGATTTAAGCAGAGCCAAGCTTTGTTTCATGTTTTATTATCATGTAGTAAGTATTCATGTAGTAAGAATTCAATCATATCTCACAGAATTAATGAGTGCCTACCATGTTCAAGGCCCTGGTTTTTGTGCATTTCCCAAATGACCAAGGATCTGGGTACTCCTTTCTTTCCTTAGTTTGTTTATTGTTTACTACTGCTTCTAGTAAGACTCTTCCTTTAGATCAGATGCCTTCTTTTCTGTTATAACTCTATCCACTTGTGAAATTTAAAATTTTTGAATCAGCAACTGCGGAGGAAGAAAATTAGAATTAACCAAAAAGCAAGCCTTCCCTGCAACCCAGCACCATGCACTGGCTGCCAACAGGGGGACAGCCAGACCCCAGCCCCTTCTGATGCAAGGGCTTGGAAACAAGGAGAGCCAACCTGCGCCCCCCTCCCTGCCCCCAGAAGCAACCTGCTGATCTGGAGAAGCACAGGCATAGCTATTGAGGTGAAATGCAATTTGATGTTTGTGGTGTCTGGTGTTTCACTGACCTTGCAGGTCTAGGGTCGGGGCTCTTATCATCTATTCAGAGGATAGCAGTACACAGTGTGGCATCTATTGGGGATCTCCTTCTGAGGGTGGTAGACATTGTTGACTCCCTATCTTCTTGTTTTGTAGTCCTGTATTATTTTCATTGTTTTATTGGGTTGGGTTTTATTCTCTTTTGTTTTGTTTGAGTTTGTTATATCTGATGACATAAGTAGCTATTTCAAGATGGCAAGATATATAATGGTAGCCATTTTTGGATCCACTATTGTCTTGTTTTGAAGTCCTTTATTGCATTCATTGTTTTTATTGGTTCTATTCTGTTTTGTTTGATTTTTACTATATCTGAAGATATCTGCAACTATTTTGAATACAACAAGAGGCGTTATGATAACCTCTGTTGATTTCATATTGTTTTGAAGTCCTGTGTCACTTACACTGGTTTGTTTTGATTGGTCTTATTCTGTTTTATTTTGCTTGGTTTTATTCTCTTTAAAAAAAATTAAAAAATAAATTTATGAATCAGGCACCTCCTTCTTATTTGGTATTAATTCCTTCCACTATGTAGGCAGCTGTGACCATGCCATCCCCTTGTTGGGCATATAGATGTCTCATTTCACTGTCTACTCAACTAATCCTACTCACTGCTCGCCACAATTCAGGCTATTTCACAACACAGCCTAATATCTTTCTTCAGACTTGTTAGCTGGGGAATAGCTCAGCAGATCTTTTTTCTTTCATTTCTTCATCCATTCTATAAATCTTTATTAAATGTTATTATGGCTGTAAAGATGTGTACAGCACATTTTTGCCTGCTTCTCCAAACTTACCTCATAGATCTCTCCCTTACCTACTTCTGCAACCAAACAGGCCAATATTTTCCTCCTGTAGCCACCCTCCGAAGTCTTCTGCCTCTGACCTTTGCTCCTCTGTTTGATTTAAGCACTCCTCCTATTTTGTATATGACTTAGCTGTTTTTCATATTTCAAGTTTGTCAAAATGAGTAAGCAAAAGATAATTTCTAATCCCTGTATAAAGTGTGTCTCCATTTTCTTCATGGCACTCTATTTACATCCTCCTTAATAATGCAAGAAAACTTAGCATGAAAACAGTTATTGTGAGTTTCTAGGTGCTTTATCTACATTAGTACATGTAATCTACACAACTGCATTATTAAGACTGATATCATTCTTTCCTGGCAGCAAGGCCAATGCTCACTCATTTTCTGCTCCCTCCCTTCTTTGACCTATTTCTCATGAGGTTGAGTTTAATAATAACAATGGCCATGACATCTTATTTACTGTTGCATGCCTCTCATCCTTCATGGAGTAAGAATTCAATCATTTCTCACAGAGCTAATGAGTGCCTACCATGTGCAAGGCCCTGGTTTTTGTGCATTTCCCAAATGACCAAGGATCTGGTTACTCCTTTCTTTCCTTAGTATGTTTATTGCTTCTAGTAAGACTCTTCCTTTAGGCCAGATGCCTTCTTTTCTGTTACAACTCTATCCACTTAACAAGGCCTGTGTCAATGTGAATTTTTCCAAAAGCCCTTTTATAATTAATATTGTTTCAACTCCTTCCCAGAAAGACCATTACTGATCCTTGGTTAATTTTCTGTAGAATTTCCTTAGCATATCATACTTCTCTTATGGTACTTACATCTTGCTTTCTAGTAGAACTGCTTTTGTATTTATCCCTCTATGTGAATGATGTATAGGGATAAATAAATGACTCTTTCTTATCTTTGTATTTAGTAAAGTCTTGTGAATAAGTGTCTATCCACATTATTGAATATATATATATATATATATATATATATATATATTAATTTGCCAATATCCACATTTTGAGTGCTCTTGATAATCATCTCCAAACCTCAAATAATCTTAAATCATCACATAGTAATATATCTAACTACATTCTAATTGTACTTGAATCTACCTGAGAGGTAAAGATTTATGTGAAGGTGATTAAGAAGTCTAACATTTTCCTCTTTTCTTTTTTGAGAAATCCATACTAATATATCTTTTCTTAAGGGTTCCAAGAAGCAAAGTTAGTTGTCTAACTTACAATGCCAACCAGCAAGGCAGAGGAGATAGACATGTGTGTTAGTCTGCTTTCTAGTTCCTGGGACCAATACATACTACCCACAAGTTAGAGAACAAGAGGTTTTACTTCATTTGTGGTTTCAGGGGATTCAGTCCATGGCCAGCAGGCTCCAAGGAAGAGCATTGTGGTGGAAGGGTGTGGCAAGGTGAACCTGCTTAACCCTTGTTAACTGGGAAGCAGAGTTGAGGAACAATGACAGAACAAAAGGGCCAAGACCACACCTAGTACCCAAAGTCACATCTTCCCAACCTACACGATCACACTCTAACATGTGCTTTCCTAATTGCCTGAGCATTTGTAAGCCCATCAAGTAGACATAATCAAAGTTCACCCTCACAACATAGTATTTAGAATCAAATATATCTGGATTTGTAAATATCACCCAATATCTGGGAAGTTTGATAAATTACATCATCTACAGATTTCCCAGCTTTCACATCTGATTTATTGAGAAAATAATCAGAGAGTTGTTATGAAGGTTAGAGGCAAAAAATATAAACCAATACAATCAACATTAAGTATTAAAATTTTAATTGATACAGATTTCTTAGTGTTGATATAGATTTGTGATTCAAGATAGAGAACTGAGTGTATATGTTTATTATCTCTCTTCTTTCCAAAAATGATACCAAATGATTGTTTAAGACTAAAATTATTTTGAGGACAGAGCAGAATGGCAGTGGAGTCATGAGGAGATTTGAAGTGGAAGAGAATGGACAGAAGCTGAGGAGAGAAAATCATAAGATAAAATCTTTAAAATGTCACAGAAGAAGATAAGGTCAAGGTGAGGGGTCTGAGATTAATATGAAAATTCTTGGAACAGATGATGGATGATGGAGGGGCAGAGCACAAAAGGGAAATGCCATACTGGTTCTTTTTTTGTCACTGTTATGTTCACAATTGTCATTTTTTAAAAAGTTTTATTTTGAAGATAAAAAACACAGAAAAGAAAAACAAAAGACAAGAGACATACAAACAATAACTATAAGAACAAAAATCTCATAACAATAACAATATAGGCTTTCAAACAAGATAGAAATTTAACAATGGTTATAATATTGCATAGTGTTATCTTCAAAAGAGTTGCTTAGATTACCAGACATAGACATGCAAAATTGATTTAATTGTATGAGCATTAACTGTCCTTTTCCAAGAACTAATAGAATTAATAGTATAATCATCTTAGCTATTTTATGTATATATAAACAAATTTGTATCTTTTTCTTTTTCCTTTCCTTCTTTTATCCTTCTCCTATCCCAGTTATTTTTACCCTTTGAGCAGTTTCTTACATTTTCACAATATCTACTGTAGATTTTGGATCTTATTTACTCTTTCAGTGTCTTACAGTAGGGAAACAATATGGTATTTACATATGTGAGTGTGATTTATTTTACTTATGAGTATGGTCTCAAGTCACATCCATTTACCTATAAAAGCCTCAATGAAATCCTTCTTTATAGCTGAGTAATACTCCATTGTATAAAAATACCATATCTTTTTTATCCACTTCTAGGTTGATGGGCATCTGAGTTGTTTCCAAGATCTGGTCATTACAAATTGTGCCACTACAGACATGGGTGCACATATATCACTGTGGTTTTCTTCCGGAAAAATGCCCAGAAGTGGTACAGCTGGGTCAAATGGAATTCTAATTCTAGCTTTTTGAGGAATCTCCACACTTATTCCTCCAGTGGTTGTACCAGCCTACATTCCCACCAACAGTGGAGATTTCTTTTTTCTCTACAGCCCCGCCAGCATTTTTTATTGGATGATTTCTTGATCTTGGTTATTCTTTCTAGAATGAAATGAACTCTCAGAATTGTTTTAATTTGCATTTCTCTGATAACCAATGATGCTGAATATTTTTTCATATTTATTTGCCACTTGTATTTCTTCATCTGAGAAGTGTATATTCATCTCAGATGCCCATTTTTGGATTGGGTTTTTGAATTTGGTGGGGGGAGGGCTGATCTTTTTTAATTCTTTATATGCTCTAGATAGAAGTTCTTTGTCTGAAGGAGAGTTGGCTAAAATTTTTTCCCAATTCATGGGTTTTCTTTTCACTCTCTTGGAGATTTCTTTTGACATGCAAAAACGTTTTAATAAGATGAGATCTCAGTTGTTGATTCTGGTAAGTATTTCCTGTGCAGTTTGATTTTTGTTCATGAACTCTCTATGTACCCCATGTCTTCAAGATTTTTTACCTACTTTGTCTTCTGGAAGATTTAGTATTTCTGTTTTAATATTTATATCTTTGACGCATTTTTACTTTAGTGCATGGTGATAGACATAGATCTAGTTTTAGTTTTCAGCATATAAAAAGTCAGTTTTTCCAGCACCACTTATTAAAGAGACTATCTTTCTTCCAGTGAACATGTTTGTTCTTGGTGAAAGATAAGCTGGCTGAGTGTGTTTGTAGTTGTGGTTACATCTTCTAATCTATTCCATTGATATTCAGGTCTGTTTTGTTTTTTGTTTTTGTTTTGATTTGCCTGTACCATGCTGATTTTATCACAGTAGCTTTGTAGTATAATTTCAAGTCAGGGTTTGAGATGCCTCTTTCCTTATTTTTGTTGCCCAGAATTGCCTTTGCTATTCAAGGTCTCTTCTGGTTCCATACAATTTTTAGCAATGATTTCTCTAGATTGTGAGGTATGCTAATGGTATTTTGATTGGAATTGCATTAAATCTGTATAAAAATTTTGGGAGAATGTTCATTTTCAATGCTTGTTCTCCCTATCCATAAACAAGGGATGTCTTTCCATTTTCTGAAATCCTCTTCAATTTCTGTTTTCAGAGTAATGAAATTTTCACTAAATATATCTTTTACTTCCTTTGTTATATTGATTCTGGAGTATTTCATTTTTGGGGGGGTGCTATTGTGAAGGGTGTGTTTTCCTTTATTTCTCTCACAGTGAGTTTGTTGTTTGTGTGCAGGAATGCTGATTTTTGAGTATTGATTTTGTATTCAGCAACATTACTGAATTTGGTTATTATATCTAGAAGTCTTTCAATGGAGTTTTGGAAGTCTTCGATATAGAATATCATGTAATCTGTAAATAATGATAGTTTAACTTCTTCCTTTCCTATTCTTATTCCTTTTATTTCTCTCTCTTGTCTGATTGCTCTGGCTAATGTTTCCAGAACTATATTGAATAGGAGCATCATAGTGAACATCTTTGTCTTGCTTGTGATTTTAGCTTGAAAGTTTTCAGTTTTTGTCCATTTATTAAGATGTTGGCTGTTGGTTTATTTTACATGGCTTTTATCAGGTGAAGGTAAAGATCATCTATTCCAATTTTCCATAGGGTTTTTATCATGAATGAGTTTTGGATCTTGTCAAAAGCTTTTTGCTCATCTGTTGAGATGATCATGTGATTTTTGTCTTTGGTTCTGTTGATATGGTGTATTACATTTATTGACTTGTGTATTTGAACAAGCCCTGCATTCCTGGAATAAATCCCACTTGATCATATTATATAATCTTTGTGATGATTTGCTGCATTCTGTTTGCAAGGATTTTATTGAGGATTTTTGCATCAATGTTCATTAGGAGATAGGCCTGTAATTCTCTTTTTTGGTTGGGTCTTTCTCTGGTTTTGGTATTAAGGTAATACTTTCTTCCAGGAATGAGTTAGGGACAATTGCTTTCCTTTCAACTTCATTGAAGAGTTTGACTATTGGCATTGTCTTCCCTATTGGCTTGTAAAATTCAGCAGTGAATCAATTAGTACCTGGGATTTTCTTTGTTGGTAAAGTTCTAATTACATTTTAAATTTCATTAACTGAAATTGGGTTTTTCAGCAGTGTCACATTTTCTTGATTCAGCTTTGGTAATTCATATGTTTCAAGGAATCTGTCCATTTCTTCTGTGTTATCAAACCTATGAAAGTAGAGGTTTTTCAAAGTGGGTATTGATGATCTTCTGCATTTCCACAGGGTCTGTAGTGATTTCATCCTTTTCATTCCTTATTGCATGAATTTGAGTTTTTTCTTTCCTTTTTTAAATAAGGTTGGCTAGGGGCTTATCAATTTTATTAATTCTTTCAAAGAACCAGCTCTTTCATTCATTGAGTCTTTGTATTGTTTTCTTAGTCTCTATTGCATTAATTTTCACTCTAATATTTATAATTTTTACCCTTCTTTTGGCTTTGGGCTTGTATTACTCTTCTTTTTCTAGAGATTTGAGGTATAACATCAGGTTGTTTATTTTTGTTCATTGTTTTCCTGATGTAGAATTCACCACAAAAATTTCCCTCTAAGGACTTCTTTCATTGCATCCTACAGGTTCTGGTAAGTTGTATTTGTATTTTCATTTGCTTATAGATATTGTTTAATTTCTTCTTTAATTTCCTCTGATCTATTGATTACTCAGGATGGTATCATGTGGTTATAGAGTTTTTGTGATTGCTTTTGTCATTAATTTCCAGTTTTGTGGCACTATTATCACATAATATGCATGGGATAATTTTGACTCTTTTGCATTTGTTTAAGCATGTTCTATGGGCTAGTATATAGTCTATTTTATAGAATGTTCCATGTGCAGCTGAGAAGAATGTGTATTCTGGTGTTATGTGGTGGAATACTCTGTACACATCTACTAACTCCATTTGTTCACAAGTTTGATTCATTTGTTATTTCTTTGCTCATTTTTTTTTCTAGTTGATCTGTCTCTTTGTAACAAAGGAATGTTAAGGCCCCCTGTTATGATTGTATTATTGCTGATTTGATTTTTCATGTCTATTAATATTTGTCTTACATAGCTGGGTGCTCCCATATTTGGTGCATATATATTGATGATTATCTCTTCCTTGAAGTTTTCACCTAACAAGTATGTGGTGACCTTCTTTATCTCTTTTGATTATTCTTGGTTTGAAGTTTACATTTTGTACAAACAGAATAGCTACCCCTGATTTTTTCTGGGTTACTGTCCCATGGAGTATTGTTTTCCAACCTTTGACTTTCAGTCTATGAATTTCCTTTTGAGTTAAATGTGTTTCTTGTACACAGCATATTTTTGGATTTTGTTTCTTACTATGCACTGCCAGTCTGTTTCTTCTGATTGGAGAATTGAAGCCATTTACATTAATGGTTATAACTGGTATGTATTGGTCTATTTTCGTCATGTTATCTTTCTTTTGTTAGTTTCCTACTTTTACCCCTCTGTTTAATTGCTTGTGCTGCTTGTTGGTTGCTTGTTCTATTTTTGTAATTGGAATAGTGGTCATTTCTATCTCTTTGTAGAATATTTTTCAGTACTCTTTGTAGGGTTGTTGTGAAGTTCTTCAGCTGTTCTTTATTGTGGAAGTGTCTTTTTTCTCCATTGATTTTGAAAGACAGTTTTTCAGGGTACGTCAATCTGGGTTGGAAGTTTTTTTTTTTTTTCAAGACTTGAAATACTTCACTGCATGATCTTCTTGACTTCATGGTTTGTGTTAACAAGTCTGTCATGATTCTGATAGACTTTTCTTTATATATGATCTGATTCTTTTCTCTAGTGGCTTTTAATATTCTGTTCTTATGCTGAATTTCTGGAATCTTGATTATTAGATTCTCAGGTGTAGATTTATTTTGGTTATGGCTAATTAGATTTATTAGATTTCTGTATGCCTCATTTATCTTCATGTCAGGTTCTTTTCCCATGGTTGGGGAATTTTTCTGCTATTAGGACTACAATAGTCTTTTTATGTCATTTGTGTTGTCTTCTTTTTCATTGACAACTATCAACCTTATATCATTTCTCTTTGAATCATCTTGCAGCTTTTGAATTATTTCCTGATTCCTTGTTATTTTTAAGAGCTGTTTCCCTTCACAATCACTAGTTGTGGTCATGTCTTCAAGGTCTGAGAGTCTATCTTTGTTTTAGTCATGTGGTTTTGCCAGCTTTCAATGGAATCTTTGATTTCCTAAATATCTCCTTGAATGTATTTCATGTATTTTAATTGTTTCTTGTATTGTTCATTCAAGGTTTCCATCACTTTCCTATGCTCCTCTATTTTATCTTTTTTGGATATAATCACCAATTCTTTCCTTATGTTTATCATTTGTGTCTTTAACTAAGTGATTATTTCTGATCTGATTTCCTTTACACTTTCCTGGAGTTGTTTCTTTACTTCCTTTGCTATCATTTCAGAGATTTCAGCTGTGTGATTTCTAAATTCATCCTTATCTATGTCTCCTGAACTTTATCTGGATGAGCTGGAAGTTTGAGATTGCATTTTGTTCTTTCATTTTGAAATCTTCCTGAGTTCCTCTGAATCAGCCAAATGCCAAGTCCAAGTTGCTTCCAATTCTGGTGGGTTGTCCAGCAGTGGACTTCACTGAGGGTTGCCATTGTTTCTGGGTCATTGGGCACAGACATTTTATCCCTGTGGGCCTCACTGAGGGTTCCCAAGTGTGGATGGGTTGTTGGGCCCAGACTCCCACTCCTAGCAGACCTCACTGAGGGTTCTCAGATGACTGTGAGTCACTACTCCCAGTCTCTGTGGGCCTCAGAGATGGCTCCTACACATGGGCAGGTCACTGGACACAGTTGATGATTCTCAGGTGTGAGTGAATCACTAGGTACAGCTTACCAGCCCCTGAAAGTCTCACTGAGGGTTCCTAGGCTTGGACACATTGCTGGGTACAGCTTTGCAGCCCTTGAAGGACTCACCAAGGATTCCAGATAACTTCAGGTCACAGGGCACAGTCTCCCAGTCCCTGTGGGCCTCAGAGACAGTGTCTGGGTATAGGCAGGCCCCTGGACACAGCTTTCCAGTCCCCAAGAGTCTCACCAATGGTTCCAAGATGGCTGACAGTCTCTGGGCACAGACTCCTGGTTCCCATGGGACTTTCAGATGGTGTCTGGGTATGAGTGGGCCACCATCCACATTCTGAAGGACACTTCCAGCTTTAAGCCCCTTTAGCTGTCAATCTTATTTCAGTGCAAGTGTGGACTAAACATATTTTCCAAGGCAATGAAACATTTCTCCTTAGGGGGTTGCATGAGAAGTTTCTTCAGAAAAGAAAAGTTAAATGTGAAAAGGAAAGATGAACTCAGGAAGCGGAGGAGGCTAATCAGAATAGTGAAGAACCAAACAGCAGCTGGGAGCAACCAGCCTGTGTAAAACATAAACCAGAGTGGGGGACATTGGGAGGGAGATCTGTCCAGTGGAAGACAGGGATGACACAGCATGAATGATAACCGGGAAGAGCTTGGGACATATGAACAATACAGAGCACTCAAGAAAAGACTCAACTATGAAAAATCCAGACACTAAAATTATGTTTGAAATATTCTAAGAGGAAATTAGTGAGTTTCAAGAAAATAGAATGGATTTTAATTATAAACCAGAATAAACAAAAAGCTGAAGACCTGAGGTTTTGGAGGAAAAATCTGAGCACCTTTCCTGGTGAGAAAACAGAAGGATAACCTAGCAAGAAGATCCATGGAACCAGGAGGGACTGTAAAGTTAGGGTAGTCCAAATATTGTATGGCAAATCCTGATGTAGAATCATGGTTAGTACCATTATCTTTTTAGCAAATTGGAAGTCATGATTTAAAACCATACAGAAAGAAAAGAAATCCTAACACATGACTTGGCTTTGCAACAGGGAATGTTCTCAGAGCTGTAATACAAATGTCAGCAGCTTTCAACTTTTGAGAATCAAGCAATTGTAAGACACAGAAATATTGATTGTAGCTGCAGAACAGATAGCAGATGTTTTCAAATTTGCAATTTCAAAGTAAAACTGGATTGGCACAACTGAGTTGATTGAGAAGTGAGAGGATGAAAAGAGGAAAAAGAACAGATAAGGGAACTAATTTTCTTGTCTGAAAAACTAAAGAGTCAACAGATACAAATAGTTAATGGAACAAAAGATTGGGGGTAAGCATGGTACACACGCATTATTATTGATTGTGCAGACAACTGGAGAACTAAAATAGTAAAGTTACTCAGGGGAGACAGATTTGGAGGGATTGGAAAATGATCTAAATCTAATACACAGGAGTTGAACAGATGATGCCTACAGTTGATGAGAAAAAATGGCAAAACTAAACTGTATGGAGGAGGAAACCTGTTACAGTTGTTGGCCACGGAGGTAAGCCTGTGTGAGAGTGAGTACATTCAGTACCTTTTTTTCCTACAACCAGCCTTCTGTGCTATTTGATTTTCATTCCTATGCATGCATGTACTTAGATGAAGTAATTAATAAAAAATCTGAACACATCAAAATGTGCTATGTAGAGCCAAAGCTTCTTAGTAACAAAACTGAAATGTTTTATAAAATAGTTCCTATTACTGAAACTAACAAACATAAGACATCTTTGCATATTTCTAATTTATTTTGAAATGTGCTCTTCAAATGTGACAGTTTCTGCCTGGGAGTTTATAATTTGAATAAAATATAAAATGAATTTACTGGATTCAGATAGGAAGGTTATGTTCCCGGAGGGTCATGGTTTCTCGAGTTTTTTCTAGTGTTCAGTATTAGCTTGGCATCAGTCTCTTTTTGATGGGTTGTCACTGCAAAAGACTCAGAATAGCCTTGCTTATAAAAGCACTGACGGGAACTTACCTGGCTACAAAAAAAGAAAGATAACTATTCTCAATAAGCAGCATACAGAAAAATGCACAAAAATGAGATTAGGAGACTCCAAAGGGAAATTCCTGCTAGGTTTCTGGCATAAGCAAAACCAAAGATGATTTCTGTTATCAAACTAAACAGAGAACCAACCATACCTAGATGGTGGAGCATTAAAAGCAGTCTTATTGCTTTTAACCTCAGGGTTTTTATTCTCCTTTTTGGCTAAAGCTACTGAAATAAAGAGATTTGAGAAGCTTAAATTCTGTTTCACCTTAGTTACTTCACACAGATTTTCTTTGAAACATTAGACTTTCTCTTAAAGTGCCTTTTCACTTCTTTGCCTATTAAAGTATCCTTTAGGTATGGTCATTATACTTTAAAATACTGTGGTTTCTGAAGACACGTACACAATTTAAGCAATGAGGTATGTGTTTAATAAACTGGCACTAAAAGCCTACATTCACATGAATTTATCTCAGTAATTTGAACAAAATCATTGAGTCCCCTATTTGCATGACATTTGAATCAATCCTTTATTTTATATGCTCTATATATTATCATGCAACTGAAGTCAGAATCATGGTTGAATTTTTAAATCTATAATCGTTTTCTCCATGCAATAAAACTGTCACATTTCATCAGAGATAACCTAACCATCTCTATGGATTTGGAATTGCTATCTAGTCTCACTTGCCAGAAGCCTCATCCTAGGGAAGAATTCCCTTGACCATATCAGCAGGCAAGACTGAGCAGCCTTCCCTCTGGGGGCTCAGGCAGGAGAAATCAACCTTAAAGCCCAGCCTGGGCAACTTAGCAACTTAGTAACACAGTGAAAGCTTGTCTGAAAAATTTAAAAAATACTCAAAATAAAAAGCCAGGTTGGAGATGTAGCTCAGTGTGAAGGCCCTGGGTTCAATTCACACTGCAAAACCAAACGCCTTCATGAATGGATATATGGAACCTGTCCCTATATTGCTCAAAGCATCTACAGACTGTCATAATGTTCTACCAGCATTCATGGTTTTTGTTCAAAATCTCTGGGGAAAGGACAGAGCTCTGGTGTTGACTGTGTGTTTATGAGAAATGCTAATGCATTGAATGACACAACAGTATCATTTTTAGAAAAATCCTCTCCTGCCCAAATGCAACCCCAGCCTGGCAAGGATACTTTCAGATCATATTGGTTTGGCAAATATTTTTCCTAAAGATACTGAAAATCACAACTGTGTTAAGCATGGAAGTTATAAACATGAAGCAAAGAAATACAAAACAGCAGAGAAATATTTTTGGTCATACACACTGCTGGGAAATAGTTGATTCAGGAGAACAAATTTAGAATTATGTTTTGAAAATTTTAGTCTTTGATACAGCAATTCCACAGATTTAGTTTAAGATACAAATAC
Source organism: Hydrochoerus hydrochaeris (assembly GCA_004027455.1). Taxonomy (NCBI): domain Eukaryota; kingdom Metazoa; phylum Chordata; class Mammalia; order Rodentia; family Hydrochaeridae; genus Hydrochoerus; species Hydrochoerus hydrochaeris. The sequence goes on from PVLA01008893.1 coordinate 70,218, forward strand.
AAAATATTCATTACATGAGACATTTATTATTCTCCCTCTGAATGAAGATGTGTGTGTGTGCGCTCGTGCATGCGTGTGTGATTTTGCTATTCTCTAGAGAAATACATGTAACATGGTAGGAAAAGAAAAACCTCCTGAGACAGTATTTGATAGGATTATTAAGAAAGGCTCTCAGAATAGGTAGGTGTCAGGGTACAAACTTGAAATCACAGCTATTTGGGAGATAAAGGCTGGAAGATTGTGAGTTCAAGGCATCTGAACAACATAATGAGAGCCCTACCCCTAAAAACAAAAAAGAAAGAAAGAAAGAAAGAAAGAAAGAAAGAAAGAAAGAAAGAAAGAGGAAGAAGAGAGAGAAAGAAAAAGAAAGAAAGGGAAAGGAAGGAAGAAGAGAGAAAGAAAAAGAAGGAAGGAAGGAAGGAAGGAAGGAAGGAAGGAAGGAAGGAAAGAAAGAAAGAAAGAAAGAAAGAAAGAAAGAAAGAAAGAAAGAAAGAGAAAGAGAAGGTTTTCAGAGAACTATTGGGCAGAAATTATGTACAACTCTATAAAAAGAAGCAAAGGTCATACAGGAAAATACCACTATAATAAGAAAATAGGAGGAAAAAAAAAAAACTTTCCCAAGACAAAGAAATTCGGGGAAGAAATTTCACTGAGTCCATCAAGTTCCTGAAAATTCAAGTTGTTATTTTACTAAGGTTAGAAATGAATAATAAGTATGTACAATAAAAGAATTTTAAACTTTGACTATTTTAAAGTTCAGACATAACCAAAATGTTCTGTTTTGATATGTGAGTTAAGATATAATTCTTGCTTATCAGGGTTATAAGTTACTAAATGCTAAGATAAACTTGGTCCCTACTGCCTGTGGCTTAACTATTTGAGCATTCATTACATATAGTTAATTTAAACCAGTTCCTAAACTGAAAGGCAAAATGAGTTTTTCTTTCCAAGAGTAAAGCAAACAGGAATATTTTAGAGAAGTTTTTCTTTTCATCTTTTCTTTTTCACTCACATAAACAATGTTGCCCCTTTCCTTTCTTTTCTATTACACCCATCTGGTAGACTAAGAGTAAAATAAATACATAATACCTTCTTCATAAGTATTGTAATACACATATGGCTGGGATGATTCTTCAGTTAAAAATTCCATTGCCAAGCTAAGGGATGAGAAAACTCAGCTACTTTGATACGGCTTAAATCCTTAAAATATAGTCATAAGAATTTTACAAAAAAAAAATTCTACTAAAATGTTTTCCTAAATTTAGTATTAAAATAATCTATAGAAGAAAAAAATATATTCTAAAGTCATTTCTCTTTTTAAAAAACCCCATAAAGTAATATTCTTTGAAAGACACAAATGTTAAAATTCAGTCAAGAAGAAATAGATAATATAATGATTCTACTAAATGACATCTACTAAAAAACATTATATATGTAGGCTAAAGCCTTTCTTCAAGTAAAACTCCAGGTCCAGATGTTTTTGCTGTAAAATTCTACCAAATATCTAAGAAAGGAATTATTACCATTACACATATTTTTTCCAGGAAACTACAAGTGGAACAAACACATCCCTATTTATTTTCTGAGACCACTATGACTCTAAAACCAAAACCAGGAAAATCAAGCACAGGAGAAATACAGACCAATGTGCCTCACTAACATATTCTAGAATTGCTAAGTAGTGCCCAAACACACTTAGTAATTGCTAATAACACATGGTATTATGTATATTTCAATTGTTTTCTCTACTATTGGAGGTTGCTTTCCTTCATTCAAAATTCTATGTACTTTTTTTTTCAATAGTCAGTTAGATTCTGAATTGATCAGATCTCCCAAGAATTTATAATTGAAAATAAAGAGAAAAAAAAAAAGAAAACAAAGGAAGCCTTGTGTATTGACACTGTTCCCAGCTGGGAAGCACCACTGTGATGCCCTAAGTACTGAGCAAAGCTGGAGAATTAATCAAAAGAAGCTGGTAAGTTTTTACCCTTATATTTCTAATATTACTAATACACACACAGAGCAGAGGAGTTAATTGTTATTCATATTATAGCAAATAACCTTTCAGTTCTCCTGTCCCTCAGTTTCTTACCAGGACAATGCAATGAAACTAAATGCTACCCTACACAAATATACGGGACTATGTTATAAGCCAGAGAGACAAAACACTGTCCCTTCCCCCCAGGTAAGGGAGAAGCTTTCTGGTCCAGGGGAAGGATCCTGGGGTGGAACTGCAGCCCTGTGGAATACAAACAAATCTATTCAGAGGAAAGACAAAAATATGTCTTCATCTTTACCATCTAGGGGAAACTAGAAATTCCCTCCCTTAATTTTTCATTTTTGTATTATTTAGTAGTGAACAGCTTGTGGGTTCACTGGTAGTAGTGTTGGTTTTCCATTTTTCACAATTGCATTTTGTCAGAACTAAGTTCTGTGAACCCATGTGCTAATGAATAAGGATACAGCTATGGAGTCTTATTTCTAGATTCATATCCCAGTTTTGGTATTTCTTAGTGGCCAGTGAGTAAGTGATTTAAGCTGTGCTTCAGTTTCTTTTTCTGAAAAGATCATTTAATTGTAGTAACAGGGCCGGGAGTTTAGCTTGGCGGCATAAGCCCCTGCCTGGCAAGTGCGAGGTTGTAAATTCAATCCCTGGTACAAAAAAAAAAAGAAAAAAAAATTTCAGTAACGGTACCTGTTTTGGGTGAAATTATGAGAAGTCAAGGTGCTACTTGGAACAGTGCCTAACACAGTTCAATGAAACTTAGAAATTATGAGTTAATACAATCCGTGTTGTAGTCAGGGATTGTGAGGAAAACAATTACAATTAGGACACAGGATTTATAATATTCTATGATGGTCACCCAGAGTTAAACACACAAAGTGTAGCAAATCTGTCCACAACACTAAAGATACAGAATACTCAGCCAAGAGCCTGGATCCCACAGCAATGTTCTGCATGAGTCCAGATGAAAACCTAGAGCCCATGACAGTGCCTCCCACGAGTCCAGCTGGAGGTCTAGAGCCCACGAGAAGGACTCACGCCAGTCTGTTTTACAGATCCGCGCTAGGAAGGCCCAAATGTCAGTGGTGGAAGCTAGAAAGTCTATGCCAGCAGGGTGAAGAAGCTGTGCTGGTAGGTTGAGGGTTCTGTTACTGGAGCCAAGAAGTAGCGGTCATCATAAAGACCAGGGCTGCCCTGAAAAGCAGCACAGTCGTCCTCAGCGACGTGGAGGCCCCGAGCTCCTCCAATGGTAAGACAGTCAAGAATATACCAGAAAGCCAGTGTGACAAGCTTCTCCTGGAGATTAAACAGCCCACATCTTCCCCTCCAGAGCCAGGAAGCGATGCTTGATATAAGGACCAGAGCTCCCCCAAAGTGAACCACAGCCACTCTCACCAACAAGGTCCTGAGCTCCTCCGATGACAATGGTCACACTCACACTGGGGAAGCTGGTCATGACAAGCTCCTCCAGGAGAACCAATGACTCAAAACAGCAACACTTAGAGAAACCCACAATGCCTCACTCTTCTTCTCTATGCCTCTCTTTATATTTGCCACCTGGCAACTTTACTCAGGTGGGCCATCTACACGCAGCACCATGCTGATTTAATTCAGCTGTTGTTAAGTTGACCACCAGTTTTTAATCCATAACAGTCAGTAATTATTAATTAATACCTTCAGATAAACTTTTAAAACTGTAATTTTTCCTCCTTTAATCTACTGAAAGAACAAGTCACTTTAGCACTGTGTTGGCATTCCTCCACCAAGCAGACGTGTTCATGTCTTCTGTAGCACCCCTTGAAGACACCTGTTGAAGTCAGTTTGCTAGCAAAGCTTTAAAGATATTTTTTCTAACATTAAATACAATTATTCTATAGTTGTGCTCTGAACTAGTTCTTACCAGCTCAAGAAGGCCAATTCTTCAATATTATCAGATATTTTTAAATTCTACTCAAAAGCCTATGTTAATTATTTTGGCTTTATAAAATTATCAGTAAATTTTCTAACTTTGCCTATACTCATTCACATGGCATTTATCTTCTTTTCTTCCCAGTTATACACTTGAGAGATCCTGTCCTTTTCTTGATCAAATATACTAAAATCATATACACATTATAAAATTTATTTCAAGTGTTTGAAAATGCTCTTCAAATTATTATGTCTGCCATTTTTTCCAATTTTTAAACTTTTGTGTTTGCTTTACTTTCACCTTCTTTCCACTTTCCTTTATTTCTGTTCCCAGTTTCTTTTCTTATTTTTTATTAGTCTACATTGCAGTCCTTAGCGTTTACATTCCTGCACGGTGTAGGTAAAGGACATAACAGATCCTAATGCCTTTCTTTACCCCTTTCCTTGCCATCCTGCCTTCCTCCTCTACCTCTCAGTCTCCTTCTCATCTGACAAAGACCCATCTCCCCACTTGTTACCTATCTTATATTTTTCTCTATGGGAAACCATGCAATAGCCAAGCTTGCATGTCTGATTTATGTCACTTAAAATGCTTCCACTTTCTTCAGCTGAGTGGTCTGTTCATTGATTTTCATGCTTTTTGTTTGGTAAGAACACACATCTTACTGCATGTTTAAAGTACATATTGAATGATCAGAGGCATTTTATATTTATAATGTGGAGATTAAAAATGCCAGTGGTATTCTTAATAAACTGTGATACTTTCCACCTAATAAATGTGAGTGTGCATATTCACCATTAATCTTTAAAAATCAGTAGCATATTTCCCAAGTGAGAAGTAACTAGTATGTTATTCAAAAGCCAATTAGGAAATCATGGTATTTCCACAGTGTAGAAAATTAATCAATGAGCAAAAGGAATCTACTCAATCTGTGCAATGACAGCATAGCACACTGCCAAGTGAAAGAACGGTTAAGTCAAAGGTGTACACTGCACCACTGCTCTGCTGGCACATGCAGCAAACCAGAAGCATAAAGCTCAGCACCAGTAAAAAAATTGAAAGGACCAAGTTTAAAATAAAGGAAGATGATTTATTTGAAGAAGACAGGGAGGAGAAGGTAGACAGCTACACAGAAGGGGAGGAGGTGTCGAAAGACAAACGCCCATGAGTCTGTCCTTGGCTTCCTTTTATTAAGACAGGTGTCTCTGCCCATGTGAGCACCTGCAACTGATAAAAGTCTGACTGGCTTTCTGGCTGGCTTTGACCCCCAGGGAAATTTTGCCTCCATTCCCTTTGGTCCTTTGATTCCTTCCTGCTCTTTTGCAATAGATAGGGTGGGTATGGGTTCATATAAGGGCAGCTTAGAGTTAGAAATTGAGAAAAGTGTGAATCTGGTACTGCAACATGTTGACCCTAGCCTGAGAATATACATCTATGAATGAATGGATGGATATGTAGCTTTTTGTATACTAAAGGAGTATACAAAGTCACCTCCTGTTTCCTTGTATTTCGTTGGGTGAGGGGATGGTTACCTTGATCTTTTCATGCTCCTGGCTACATCCCTGTTTTTCCTGTCAACTCTTCAGGATAAATTCTTAAATTAATTGTGTCACACAGTGCTTTTACTTGGGTGCTCTTTACCTTTGTCTTTCTAATTGCTCCAGTATCACTGCAGAGTCAAGAATTGCCTTGAGTAAGATTTCCCATTAATTTCTTTAATAAAGCTTAATGAGGCCCTATTCTAGTCTTTTCTCTGCCCACCATGCCTGTCCCTAGGGCTATTTTATAGCATGATAAAACTCATGTGAAACTCTGGGGAAAATGTGATGACAGTGATAGAAAACACCTGTGGCTTTTGAGGACTTGGGGAGGCAAAGAGGAAACTAGGAAGCATGAGAGACATTTTAGGGCTGCAAACTCCTGTTGTACAGTGTTGTAGTGCTGGGTATATGACATCATGCATTTGTCACAAAAGAAAGAATATATTTTTTTAATCATTTGGGCAGCCTGAAGACCACCTGATGAACTACAAACTGTGACAAAATAATCTGGCTGTATTACAAAAGCATCTTTCACTGAAGGAGATGAAAAAAACAAAAAAGAGAAAAGTCCTTATGAAAGTAACTTTGGCAACTATAAATCTAAGGAAAAAATGAGCTCTGAGTAAGTATTCTACTCCAGTTGGCAAATCTGCTTCCTTTGGGGCACAGATTAATAATTCTAAAGGCATAATACCTGTATACTCAGATGAAATAAAGAATAGATGGTAGATGATGCTTGGCAGACAGTAATGACAGTAAAGAAGTACTGTAATTAAAAATCTCCCAACAACAATGAAAGCCCAGGACCAGATGGTTTCATGGCTGAAGTACATCAATATCCAAGACTAATCAGTACCAATATTTAATAAATTATTTTAAAATTACACCTATAAAAATAAAAAAATATGGTGAATAAGATACGGTCAAACATTTTGTTAGACCAGCATCACCTTCATGGTTACGTCAAAGACAACACAGAAAGAAAACCCGTGCTGACATTAAAAAACTCCTCAAGCAAAGTTAGAGTCATCACACTTCCTAATTTAAAATTATACTACAAAATACATCCAGTTGGTCATATTTCTCTATGGTACCACATCCATGGATTCCAGAAATTGAAGATTTAAAATAAATTTTGAAAATTTCACTGTACAGAACATGTGAAGACTTTTTCTTGTCATAATTCCCTAGACTTCTGTATTTTCAAAGCTTTTGTAGCATATTAAGTATGAAAAGCACTTCACAGATGATATAAAGTATACAGAACACAAACCTAAGCTTTTAAGAAAGTAGTGCACTATTTTCTGTAATACAACCGCATATCTGAAGGGATCCTAAAAGAAATCACTCAGGGACATTAAGGGACAATGTAGCCGAAACATATAGTACTGCCATAAAAACAGACACAAACTGTGGTAGTCAGATTTTTGCTACCAAAGCATCCGTGATCAAACACCTGAAAAAAGCTTTATTTTAATCATACTTACACAGGGTTGAATCCAATTGCTTTATCCCTCTGGCAAAGCAAAAACATCATGGCAGAAAGGCGTGGAAAAGGGGAATCACCCACCTCATGGCCGCCAGGACCAAGAGAAGGAAGGAGAGACCCCGAGGAGAAAGAAAGAGGGACAAAATTTAGTCTTCAAGGTGGCCCCCACATAATCCACCCCCTTTCTCAGTCCCCACCTCCTGAGTTCCCATTTCCTCCCAATAATGCCAGTGAATTATGATCTCATTGATAGATTAATTCACTAGTCCATCAATTCATTCATTAATTTCATTAATGGATTAATGAAGCTAGCCCCCCTCATGATTGAATAAAAAATATTTTTAGAGTAGATTATATTTATTGAGAGGAAGAAAGCTTCTGTTGGAACAGAGCCAGAAGGGGTCTTGAGTGGGTTGCCCTCAATCAAATTTTGAAAGCGCCACCTTAGAGCACATGAAACACAGGGTACCTGTAGATCTGAACCATGACACAGACCAGTGGGACAGAAGAAAGAGCCCAGAAAAAGTCCAAGCAAGTATGGTTAAATAAGTTTCAAGAAAGACAACAAAAGGCTACAAAAGGGAAAGAAAGCCAGGAAATTGGATTTCCATATGCGGAAAAATAAATTGGACTCTTTCACCTATAGCACACACACAAGTCAGCTCAAAATAGATTCTAAAAAACTAAAAACCAAATCTAAGGCCAGAAGCCATAAAACTCCTACAAGGGAACATAGAAGAAAAGTTCTTTGGTACTAGTGTTCAAGATATTACATCAAAAATTCATAGTTAAGAAAATCAATAAGGAAGTTATGAAAAAATACTTCCACACAGCAAAGAAAACAACCAACAAAATGAAGACAACTTACAGAACAAAAAAGATGTTTTCTAACTACATCACTTATAAATTGTAATATCCAAAATTGATAAAAGAGACTGAAAACTCAATAGCAGAAAAGCTATTAATTTAATGATACTAAGATATGAACCAAGGATCTGAACAGACATTTTTTTCCAAGAAAGTCATGAAAATGACCAAGAAGAATGTGAAAATGTGGTCAGCATCACCAACTGTGAAGAAAACACCAATTAAAACCACTATAAGGTAGCATCTCACACCCACAGAACAAGAGAAAACAAATGTTAGCAAATGTACAGAAAAAATGAAACCCTAGTACTCTGTTGGTGGGAAGATACAAGAAAAAACCATGAAACAAAAAACCCACAGAGTTATCATCCCACCTAACAATTTCTTCTGAGGGTATAAATTCAAATGGGATGATATTGCCAGCCCATATAGTTCCCAGGTTAATCACAGGGGACAAGGCATGGGAATGACCCACATGTCCACTATCTGATACAAACAGTAAGTAGATAAAGAAAAGGTGGGACATATATACAGTGGGAGTGTTAACAAGCCTATAATTATGAGGGAAATGTACCAACTGCTAGACAACAGTTGATCCTGGGGTGCCATTATATTAAGTAAAATGAGCCAGGAACAAAAATAAAAATATTGCAAGATACTACTTACATGTGGAATCAAGAAGAGAAAAAGAGGGAGGGAGAGAGAGGAGTTAAATATACAGACAGAAACTAAAATACTATTTACTCAGGAGGCTGAGGCAGAAGGATCCCCCAGGAATTCAAGTCCAGGCTTGATGACATAGTGAGTTCAAGGCCAGCCTGAACTACACAGCAAGACCTTGTCTCAAAAAACAAAACAAAACTGCTGATTACCAAAGGCAGGGGATGGGAAACTGTGAGAGACTATGGGTGCAAGTAGCAGGTGTGTATGAGGGATGAGTTAAGTCTGAAGATTAATATACAATGTAGTTAATAAAATTGTGTTAGACTAGGGATTTTGTTAAGATTTTGGCTTCTTTTGTCAAAAATATTAACAATGTAAGATAAAAGATACATTCACTTGCTTCACTATAATAGCAATTTTACTAACTATATGTATTTTACAATGGTCTATTGCAAACCTTGAGTATACATAATAGAAGCTATTACATAATAGAAGCTATTTTAAAAGAAAAGAACTAGGCATTAACTTATATCAGGAAATGATTTTTCACTACATTAGGTATTTTAGTAGAATTCTAGCTATACTAAAAAATACCTATACAGGGTGGGGGTGAGAGAGTAAAATGTCAGGATGACTATACTTTAAATTATTCAGCAAAAAATAGATGATTAAAAATCAGTGTTCATTATGACATTCCCTAATCTTTTCTATAAATTTCAAACTCCCCTTGATTTTCCACTTCCCAGAGCTACCACAGGATGTCACTCATTAAGTGAAGAGTGTTAGTTTTTCAGTACAATAAAGAGCAAAATATAAAGTAAAAATAGCCTTTATTCTAAGGACGTGGGCAGAAGTCTATGGCCATAGGCAGCCTAGCTTTCTCTGACCGGAACGTGGGGTATGGGATATATATATATAAATATATAACCTCTGACCGGGGTGGTGCTTAGGGTGGGCACTGATGATGTGCGAGGGGCTGATTGGGACCCTTTTCGTGCCACTGGGAAAGGAAAAAGGAAGATTTCATGGGAGAAGGAGAGAGTGACCTCAAAGTAAACAACCCTTGGTTCTACCTCCCACTGCCATAATATCATGTAATTTATTCTAGGGCAAAACTCTTTCAAAGAGTAGCAGGAGAAAAAAGGTAGCTGAAGGCGGTCCTGAGATGGTGATTTTCAGTCTCCCAAGACCTGTGGTTTGAAAGTCCTGCTTCCAGAAGTTCCAGCTGCTCTGCTGCAGCAGGGAAGTGTGTAAGGTAGCTAAGAACACTGGCTGGTGGCTCAGTCTGTGGGGCACCGACCAACATGGCTCTATCAGACAGAGAACTTCAAGGCCAACTTCCAGATCCTGGGTTCTACTGATCTCATTTGCACCAGCAACGGATTCCTAAGCTTGGAGGACAGAATAAGGGAAAGATGACACACAGGCAGTACTGCTGGCTTAGCCCATGGGATAAAGTATCTTCTTTCAGAAGCTTTGAGGATATGTCTATCGAGAACCTGCCCGAGAGTCCCAATAGTCAGTATAAGGAACCCAGCCAAGAATCCCAATTGTCTGTGTCTAGAATGCCACGAGAAAAATAAAAAACAGAGACAAGTATTCCTTCAACGGCTGAAAGTCAATGTCTCTGGATCTGACCTCTTTCACTCCTAAAGCAGCCACTATTTATTCAGTGTATACAGTGATAGGTGGGGCTAGTAAAGGATTATAATTCATTCAAAAACTCCAAAAGACTCCTGAGGGCATAGGTAATTTTATGTTTAGAAGTATATTAACCTGGAGTATAATCCTGTGATGACTTAACAAGTATGTAGGTGACCTTGTATTTAGAAGTATCTTGTCCTTGAGTATAATCCTGAGAGACTTAAGAAGGCATAGATGATCTTATACTTAGAAGAGTCAATGGGAAATATCAGATGGGTGGTACCAATAATCCTAATCTTCCTTTTTATCTCATAGGGAAATATGCAAATTTAGCCATTGTGAATTTGCAGTGTCCAACAATTTCAGCATTCCCTCTATCAAGACCTCATTTGGAAAAGGAAGAAGAACCCTGAGAAGCTTAGCATTTATCCAAAAGAGGCTATAACTCTAAAGAGAAAAGCTTTTAGTCTGAAGGTATCAAGTTATTTTTATATGAAAAAATTGCAATTTTTCCAACATTGATAGTATGGTAAACTCTACAGCACATTAAATGAAGAAAAATGAAAAAATAATCATTTTTGCATATTTCAGTTGATGAGTACAACATTTTTATTCCACAACATGAAATTAAGACTTTTATTACAGATGGTCAAATAATATACAACTTCTACTTTAAGGAATTAGTTGATGCTTTTATGGCTCAAATGTGATCATATTACTTTTCTTGATGTTCATAACTGAGACACTAGTACTTTGTTAAATTGAAAATTTGTTACATATATGTTTTAAATCAATCAATATATATATGATTTTTGTTTGTTTTCTCTGTGGAAGGAAAAAATACAAAATGTCCAGAGTATTAGAATTCCAGACTCCAGGGTGAAATGCACTTGGGTCCAACTTTATTACCTCCTACTTCTTTAAGCTTTGACATGTTACTTAAAATTGCTAACACTAAGCTTTTTCATCTATAAAATGAGAAACATAGCATCTACATCAAGATCACTGTAGGATTAAATATTAACACAAATAAAACTCCTATTCTATAGTTTTATGCTCAATAAACTACACATTGCTTCCATAATAACTGTGTTTTTTATTTATTTTAGTTTGAGACTTTATGTGTATAATTTTCTCTATGCATTTAAATACATAATGTGAAATATTATTGTACATAATATTCTTCATAAATATTGTATGAATTCTATTTTATGTTAAGATCACATTTGTTTTACGTTTGTTTTCTAAATAAATTTCTCCATCCTTATTTTTTATCTTAAAACTTTTTTCTTATTTTGAGCTTCTCTCTAGGAATATTTTAACTCTTAGCCAACATGCTAAACTTCTAGAAAGAAGAAACAGAGAACCCAACAATGACAAAGTTATGAATGTGAAAAAAATCCATGCCTAGATATAAGCTATTAACATTTTAGGACCTTGAAGGATGAAGACAAAAATCCCATAAACTAATATAAAGAAATAAATTTCACTTCAATACAATATATCCTATCAGTAACTGGGTCCCAGAAAACAATGGAGCAATATGTTGTACCCTGAAAATCAAAAATCGAAAGTTATGAAAAAAGATAAAAGGCCAAGACATCTTGAAGGAAAAAGGAGCACTTTATTTAGGCTGGTACCCAGTGACACAGAGTGCAGTTGGAATTTACACTGCCGTGCAACTGAGTTAAGGATTAGAGGGACTTATAAAGAGAAAAACTGCAAAAGGGGGTTGGGAAGGCAAGAGGCAGATTGTTCTGAGAAACAGGCCCATTTTAGGGGAAAAATTAGCTCATCAGCAAATCTGTGCACTCCTGAGGAAACAGGACATCTTGTTGTTTGCCTAGGGGGTTGTGCTGAGGAATTTCAGGAAACAAAGGCTGGGGGCTGTGCAGGGGATACTTGGGAGGTACAAAGTTCATTTCAGGACAAAGACCACACAGTGCATACAGAACAGAATGGCAGCGCTTGAGTTAGGTTACAACATTCCCCACTGATTTTAGTCAGTGAGACAAATCTTTGGCTCATGGTTTAGTCTGAAGGTACCAATTTATAACCTTGAGTCTCTAAGATCATTAGTTTAACTCCTTGCATTTGGCTCTTAACATAAGACACCAGTTTATTAATGATACAGGGACCAATAGTTACACCAACCAAGAGAATTAATAGAGTTATAATAGAGTCCTATAGCTGCTGATATAAGAGTAGTCAGCCATGGGGAATATGAGAACCATCGCTCAAACCAATTTTGTTCTACCAGTTGTCCTCGCTCCTGTTCCTGTAACCATTTCTTAAGGGCAGCCACGTTTTGCCTGATGACTCTGGAATGGTTGATATATAGACAGCAGGTTTCTCCTAAGGCCAAACAGAGACCTCCCTC
>PVLA01008894.1:0-82689 GCA_004027455.1 Hydrochoerus hydrochaeris
GGAGGGGAAGGGAAGGGAAGGGAAGGGAAGGGAAGGGAAGGGAAGGGAAGAGAAGGGAAGAGAAGAGAAGAGAAGAGAAGAGAAGAGAAGAGAAGAGAAGAGAAGAGAAGAGAAGAGAAGAGAAGAGAAATAAAAAAGATACAATCCACCATTGGCTATGTGGCATTAGAGTTGGAAGGAAGACAGATATATTAGATAAAGTTGGGTGAAAGCAGATATATCAGTAAAAGCTACTTGTCTGTTTGTCCCTACTGATCCTCAGCACCTATAAGATTGTCTAACAGAATAACAAACAAACTGAAGCAGAAAAGAAGAGAGATTGCTTTCATGTTTGTGCTAGTCTATAGTCTTATCTGGATTAGCATCCACTATCTGTGTCCTTAAAACAGAGACGTGACTGCATATTTTTTCATGTCTGTGGCAGGTATTCAACAAAAAGACAAATACAGAAACACATCAGAAATACTCGATGATGTAATAGCTGTCATTGTGTTGCAATTTCTTACACTTCCTAGAAATTAGTTATATTCTAGGGAAGTAAACAAGAAAGGATAGGGGATATTTCCCAAAAGCTTATCTTTTGCAGCACACCTAAAGGAACACTCTGATTTACATACAGGCGGTTCTCAGGGAACCGCGGGGGCTTTGAGTGTTGAGCGCCTTTGTCTGGCCGCCTCTCGCTTTGCTGGCACTCCTGGCTGGCTGGCTATGCTGATAGTGCAAGTCAAGGGATTATTAGATTGACCACATGCCCTCTGCTTTTGTTTCTTCGTTTTTGTTTTGTTTTGGGACAGAGATAGGAAAGTTGACGGGGGCCCCAGAGATCCATGAAAATGAAAAAGGCAGAAAAGAAGGAGGAGGGGAGAGAAATTTGCAGTGATAAGTGATTTCCCCTGTGAAAGTCATGAGGGAATACAAGAGTTTGATTCTGACAGAAGCAAACTGGCAACGTGCTTCAAGAATTAACCCACAGGGATGCCAAGATAACATCTCCTGAGACATGTCTCTAAATTACATCAAAAACTTCTATGAAGGATGTGTGAGTATTATCCAAAACATCAACTGCAGGAGTCTTTGCCATGTCTTTTAACTTCATTTACGTGAGTGTTGATGAATAACTCCCTCTACATTTATTATGATTATGCATAGCAACTATGTGCTTCAAAATATTTTGAATTTAGAACTATAAATAGAAAAATTCAGCAAGTATTTTCAGTTGCTCATGGTTTAAAATAGCTCACTGTCTCAGTTCCCTCACTAAGGAGTAGGAAAAAACGCCATAGTGACAACTAAGTAAACATCATTTGGTTGTTAAGATAATGTCTACTAAGTTTAATACTGAATTTGTCATTTAATTTACCAAAGAAATAGTATATATTGTAATATTCTCATGATTTTATTTCAAAAGGATTACAGGGGAAGAAGATATTAATGGAATTTAAAGCTATTTAAATATATATTTGATTGGTAATATATCCCTATCTGACTGTTTCATTTCATATTTTAAGAAAGAAAGGATATAAGCAGTCTTAAACTGCAAGATTTGCAATTCATTTCATGATCTTTCATGGTCCATCTTGCTTTAAAACTTTTGAATCTTAGATTTCTTATATGTGATCACAAGAACATCTTTTAAAATGCACATTTATTTTCAACTGCTTTTTTTCTTTTTTTCTTCCTTCTAAAACCTTAACAGCTTAAACCACCAACCGTGATTGGTCAATTCCATACCCTGTTTTTTGGGTCTGTCCGGATGTTCTTCCTTGGAGTGTTAGGCTTTGCGGTGTATGGGAATGAGGCTTTGCATTTTAGCTGCGATCCTGACAAAAGAGAGATCAATCTCTTCTGCTACAATCAGTTCAGGCCGATCACACCACAGGTAAGATTTTCTGTTTCTCTATAAACACTGACCCTGCAACAGATACGTTTTTCTTTTCTTTCTAAATGTAAAATGATATCATAAAGAGATATACTTTAAGAGACATTGCCTTAGAATTATATTACTTTTTCTTTAATTGGTTGTGTATTTCAAAAGTTCATTGCAGTCCGCTAGGACTCCAATTCTATTTGTCTATTGATGTTACAGTTTTACTTCAGACTTGCATTTAAAATGAAGAGATTCAGTTCTACACAAATTAAACAATTCCTAAATATCAGTAATTGATTCGCAATATTGCCAAAATATGACCATATGTTCTAAATTTTTTATGATCATATTTTCACTATTATTATGTGTTTAAATTTTAAATATCTTAGTGCGGTGTGTTAAATATTACTTTCCCCATTATATTTTTTATTGTTTATAAGACTTTTATGAAACTTGGATTTTTTTGTTAGCTTTTGTTGAGAGTCAGTGAATTTTTATTGTATTTTGGGTTACACATTGGCTAATTTTGACTCAGATTTTTTGACACATTTTAGGTATTTTGGGCATTGCAACTAGTGATTGTCCTGGTTCCTGGAGCTATATTCCATCTTTATGCTGCATGTAAAAGCATCAATCAAGAATGCATTCTTCAAAAGCCCATCTACACTGTGATTTATATCCTCTCAGTCTTGTTAAGAATTAGTCTAGAAGTGATAGCATTTTGGCTTCAGATTCACCTCTTTGGTTTTCAAGTAAAAGCTCTTTATTTGTGTGATGCTGGTTCTCTTGGGGAAAAAATGACTATTATAAGATGCATGGTTCCTGAACACTTTGAAAAGACCATTTTTCTCATTGCAATGTATACATTTACTGTAATTACAATGGTATTATGTGTTGGTGAGGTTTTTGAGATCATATTTAGAAGACTATGTTTTGTTAGGCAATAACAAAGGTTGATAATGTACTATTGTGCTATAGTTATTAATCATTTTTACTGTTTTATCTTAGTTGAGTACCTCAATTTCAAACACAAATGTCTGTTCCTTAAAGTTTGGGGTGTCTAAAATTTATGTCTACTATAAAATAAAATGCTAAATTCTAAGACAGGAATTGTCAAACTTTGCATTTTATTTTTAATTTTTATCACTTATTTTATTTTAAAGTGTACACAGAACTAATGTTAACTCATTTTTAAATAGAACCTTTACAGACTTCACTTATATATGGCATCAAAATTGATCACATTGTCTTTTGGACAGAGAAAAGGAAATGTTGTTCAGGGATCCTAACTTAGGTGCTCAAAGTTGTACAGCCAAACTGAAAACTAAATCTTCCTATTTCCCTTTCCACTGAACTATGTAGTTTTGCTTTTGAGGATGTAATTATTTTCACATTTGTGAAAAATATAACTTATTCAAGCACAAAATTTTTAAATTATTAAAGAGTAATTCTACAATTTGTCCACTAACCTGAAAAGTTGAAACAGTTTCATTTTAGTATTATTTTCTTGAAATTTTTAATATTAAATGATATGGAAATATAATCACTACAATAAATTTAAAATGTTATAGATAATACTGTCCATGGTTTCCTTGTTTCTTATTGTACCCATAGATATCAAGCTAAAAATAACTATGATATTCAAGATTACTGAAATGGAAAATTATGTCTATATTACATTAACTTCCTTGATAGCTATGAAATTATTTCAAAGGCAATTTTGTATCAGTTCAATGCATTTCTATGTGCCTGCTTTACCAACAATCATCTTCATTTTATATCCTGTAAAATCTTTGTGTATTATACCTTATATTGGTGAGTTATTAGGGAAATAGTTACAGTCAGCCAAATGCTGAAATTTTAAATTTTTTATTAAGTATCAACCAGTGTGTGTCTGATTTCATGAATTTCTGGAGTTGGGATTTTTAAATTAATTGAGCTTTTTCCACAAGAAAAAAATCCAACTTTCATTCAACATATAGCGACTAAGTACCTATTGCATAACATGTGTTACAGTAAAAGTTTATATAAAGAAATGATTAAAGTTTAGTAGCTATATTGGATCACATCCTACTGAGTAGTCCGGTGGCAGACCAAGGTATGGGGACACATGAAATAACCACTCTAAAGGGAAAGAATATTTATTCACAGTTTTATTTATGAACACTGACCCTTAGTATTGATAAACAGTAGCATTATTTAATCTTTTAGTTTTTATGCTTAAATTATATCTAGGTAATATATTCCTTTATTGCTTGCATCCAAGGTGGACTACTTCCACCAACCCTTTCCCAAACTGAGACTTTTTCTTCATGGGTTGAGTCTTTTCTTTTTTTTCTATCTTTTCAAGGCTGGTAATTATTAATTGCATGTACATTGTGTCTTTTAGCTCCCTGGATGCTAGGTAGTTTTTTAAGTTTTCTACTCATGACATTCTTATATTTAGTTCTACAATATAGTTTTGCCACTTGGAAACAGATATGCTTTGTTATATGATGAAATTCTCTATAAGAAAGGCAAACCTTTCTAAATGTCATATCAAATTCCCTTTGGTAGTAGAAAATGTTAACCTTCTATGACTCTCAAAACCTTGAGTTCCATGCATAAACTACTGTAACTGCATTTAGTAGGTACACATTGCATCCAAGGATAGAGAGGAGGAATCAAAAGATATTCCAATTTGCTTTTCAGGATTTTTCCCAGGGAAGGTCATTTTTTCAAATAACCCACAGAAAATTTTTGTATTGCATCACTGCATTCATACAGAAACACACTGATTTATTCTTGAGTCATACTTTAAAGATGGGCACCATCAAACTGTGCTTCTTTTTTTTTTAAAGAGATTTTCCACTCTGGCTGTTGGCAATAGGAACTATTCTCAGTCTTATATGAATATTGAGTTTTGTTCCTTTTAATATTTTCAAATATTTCTTTCTATGGAAATATATTTAAAGATACGATACTCATTGGGACTCTGCAGATCTCTTGAGCACTTCTTGTTTTGCTGTTCTCCCCTTAACCACAGGCCATCCTTTGAATTCTAGCCTCTTTTGCCCTCCTGGGCTCACTCATCAACTGACAGGATAAATGGATGACATTTCTTGGCCAAGAAAGGATACCTGCTTATTTCTGGTGCTACTAAGAAAATAGAACCTTTGTAGTTTTCATGTATTGCCCAAAACTCATGGATTGGAAACTGAATCACCCTTGCAACAGTATGGAAAGGTGAAATCTATTAAGAGGTGAAGAGATCAAGAGGGACCTGCCTATGTGAATAAATTAATGTTATCCTGGCAGTGAGTTCTTTACCAGAAGAGTAGGATTTTTATAAGTTAGTCCATCCCTCTCTTGCTCCTTCTCTCTCTCTGCCATGTGGTCTTCATTAGGAGCAGAACTTTGGCATGGGATTCTCTCAGCTTGCAGAATTATAATAAATAAATTTATCTTCTCTATAAATTATGACTGTGTTGTATTTTGTTATAGCACAATACACAAAAATGGACTAAGACAAGTACATATTTTATTCAAACAGAGGGGAATGGTGAGAATTTGATTAGACAATCTTTAATTTCTTACTAATCTATTTCATTTTATTATAATATCAGGATTATTAGCACATAGATATATTGCTCTGAATAATACATTTTACACACAAAATTCAGATTCAAATATAAAAGCCAACTTTTCTGACCAAAGTGCAAATACATTAAACGTTAAGAACATTTTACATAAGTTAAACAGATGTCTGAATATTTGAAAATCTACTTAAAACTGTTGATAAGAATTCTTGGATCAAATAAGTAATAGACTGAGGTTTTGCAGACAATATATTAATGAACAATAATCAGAATCTTAAAAATTAAAATCTGTGATGTATAACCATGTAGTGGAGGGGAAACTGACACTTGAAAATACATGTCTTAGTCACTTTCCATTGCTGGGACAAAATGTGTAACACAACTTAAAGGAAGAGAGGCTCATTCTGCCTCATATTTTCAGTTCTTCACTGGTTTCAAAGCAGAAACGATATGAGAGAGGGGAATGGCAGAGGAAAAAGTGCTCAACCCATGGCAACCAGGAAGTAGAGAGCAAGGGAAAATCTAGGGATGCAGATACACCTTTCCATGTGTCCTGCCTGGTAACCACCTCTCTTCAGATCAAGTCCTACTTCCTACCCTCACATTCAGCTCTGAAGTCAACAGTGGACTAATCTGCTAATGAGTACAGCATCCCTATGATCTAGTCACATTCCAAAAGTTCCACCTTTGAACACATAAAGTTTTTGAGGGACACTATAAATATAAACCGTAACATTCTACTCTGACCCCAAAGAGATTCATATCCATCACTTTATTCAAAATGCATTTAACCTATCTCCAAGAGATGCTGACGTTTCAATAGTTCTAACATTAGTGAAAGTTCAAAGACTTCCCTCAGACTCAAATCGAACTTTTAGCTGTGAGCCCCTGTGAAAATCAAAAAAGAAAGCTAAATACTTCCAATGTTCAATGCCAAGGGATAAAAATTCCTATTCCAAAATAGAGGAATGGAGAAAAAGAAAGGAAAAAGACCAAAGCAAGACTTATACCAATTAAGACAAACATAAAATCTCATACATCCATGTTCATCACCAGGGGTAAATTACAGTGTGTGCCTGGCAGCACGACCGTATGCCTTTGCTAGTTGTGGCTTAGTTGACTTCTTTACTGGGGAGGTTTCACTCACTATCTGCCACTTTCTTCCACAGATTTTCCACATTCCTGGCCTCTCATAATTTCTGACATCTCCATTGTAGTTTTGATTTCACTGTCACAGCTTTGCACACTACCCTCTCAGAGCCACACTGCCAGGCCTGTCAAACCTTCCTCTGAAATCTGGCTGAAAGCCTCTCTGAACCTTCAACTCTTCTATTTTGCATGCCTGAATGGTTGATACATTGTGTCAACTCTGTGCCTAGTTTAGAAGTTTAACTAAAAGCCTCATCAGGGAGTCAGGATTCCTTCTTTGTAAACATTCTCATCTGGTGCAAGAGGAGGGCAAGGCGATTTTGTGAGTGCTACACTCACCCTGGAGGGTGGGTGCCCAGTGTACAATATAAAGGAGGAGAAGATTCTTTGTTCTCTCCCACTTTTGCTTTGGTTGCTATTGTTGGCTGCTGCCTTAAAATATTACCCCAGTGCCATGCCACTGTGCCTTGGAGCCAGCTGATTATGAACTGAAACCTCCAAAAACTGTAAGCTAAATAAATCTTTCTTTCCCTAATTTGGGGTGTCAGATGTTTTGTATCAGCAATGAGAGAAAAGTAATTAAGAGTCTGTAATCAACCTAAGTAGTAGCTGAACCCCATTAAAGCAATGGCTGCAGAGAACTCTAAGTGCTTGGATGGCAGGCAACTGTGAAACAAATCCCAGGGAGTCAATTCCTTAGGTCAGTGTCAGAAAAACTTTTATAACTTTCAGTGATACAAACAGCCTGATGCAGCAAGTGTGCCATAAGTTTGCCACCACTGTCCTAGATGAACATTCTCCAGTAGATAGTCCAGGAGACTCTTCTCAGTGGAAAGCTCTATAGCTCTGCACCCTTCAGTCCACGAACTGTGGGATCTTGCTGATTCTTGAGAAATCTTCAAAGCATTTTTCCTATTAACCTGGCCAAAGTGCTTGGCTTCTTTTTGATACTAATCTTTCAGAATCCATGTTCTCCAAAGCCCTAACTTTGCAAATAATTCCTTTTTAATAAACTACAGTCTCTTCACATCAGCTTTTTGCTCCTGATTTCTACAGAACCTGGTTTGTAATGTTTACATTCCCATCAACATGTGGATCTTCAGATCTCTGATCAGAATCTTCCATATTTCTCTGCTTACTCTGCTTATAATGTTCAAAGGCTTTTCTTCTGGAATCTCCAAAACTTTCCAAATTCCTCCCACAAAACACTTCCGAAGGTTTCTAAACTATATGGTCAGGTCTAGTAACATCAATATCCTCACTTTTCTGGAGCTAAAATCTGTGCCAGGAGACTGAGAAATCTTCGTTAGAGCCAGAAAGCAACATTCGCGGTAATGATCAGAAATCCCCAAAAAAGAACCACAGTCATCTTCAGTGACAATGAGAATCTGAGTTCTTCCAATGATGAGAACAGCTGAGGTCATATTAGGAAAACTAGCATGACAAGCTTTTCCAGGAAAATCAACAGCACACCATCTTCCCCTAACTGTTCTCCTTTTTATGCTTCTGGCAACAATCCTCAGGTGGGTGATCCACACCCTGCACTATGCTGAATTATGTTGGGTGTTACAAGTTGACTGTTAGTTACAACGTGTGTACCACCAATTTTTGAATATCAGAATACAAGATGCAAGAATAGATTGAAAAGAGAAATGAATCAAATTACAGCTAAACATACCTATCCTTCTCAACAGCCAGTTGACAAAACTGGCAAATAATAAATACTAACAAAAAGTAACTTGAACTCATGTATATTTATAGAACAGTCCACCCATTTGCAGAAAAATGTACATTCTTTACATGTGTTACATGTAACATTTACCAAAAAAGACCATTTGCTTACAAAAGTATTTGATTTCTTTAAAGGACTGAATTCATACAAAACATATTTACTGATCACAATAGAATTAAACTAGAAATAATAAAAAATATTCCCAAATATTTGAAAAAAACTAAAAAGATACCTTATTAATCTATGGATTACAGAAAAATTATATTAAAAAGTATTTTAATTAGCAATAATTAGCGATAATTTTACCTTGGATAAACCTTATTGGCTACAATACTGCCACTGTGCAAAACTAACAAGTATTTTAGATAAACTAATACAAATGATTCATTAAAACTTATTTTAAAAAGCATTAAAACAGTTTTGGAATAATGTTGAAAAGTCTAAGTATGAAAGCATAAACAAAATAGTTTTTGAATTAAATAGGACACTGGGCATGGTAACATATGCCTATAATCTCAATATTCTGGGAGGCTGAAGCAGGAGACTGCAAGTTCAAGTCCAACACAGGCAATTTAGCAACTTAGTAAGATCTGACTCATAACAAAAATTCAAAAAGGGTTAGGGATATAGCTCAGCACTAGGCCCTGAGTAAAATTCCCAGTCAAATAAATAAATGGATGGGAATAGAATACAAAACAATAACAGATCAAATACATTTTTTAAAGTTTGATTTTTGCAAAAACTTGTAAAACCAATGTATTTTCATCTAGACTGAGACACTGAAGGAAAAATATTAAAAATTACCTATATCAGGCCAGGGGCTTAGCTCAGCAGCAGAAGAATCTGCTTGGCAAGCACGAGGTCCTGAGTTCAGTATCTGGCACCAAAAATAAATAAAAAATAAAAATTACCCATATAATAAGTGAAAAGGGGGACATCATGCTAGGACATTAAAATAACCCTAAGTATATACTTGAACATATGGTGTCAATAAATTTGATATTTAGGTGAAATGGAAAAAGTCTTTGAAACATATATGACTAAACATTGATTTAACAAAGTTAATATAAACAAAATATGAAGATCCTTAAATCTAAATAATTTACATTTAAAATTCAAGCCCTCTCCATGAAGAAAACTTCAGGCCCAGATGACTTCTCTGAAGAATTTCATCAAAATTTGAGGAAGAAATAATACTCTAACTCCTATTTTAGGAGTCAGAGGGAATACTTGCCATTTCATTTAATGAGGGCAGCACTACCTTGAAATGAATAATCTTTAGCAAAGATACATTAGCAAATGTAATCCAGTATACATGTATAGATTATTACATCATGTTCAAGTGTGTTTTATTCCAGGAGTGAAAGAATTTTAATATTTGAAAATCAATTAATGTAATTGAACTGTATTCAAGGAATAATGGAGGAAAAAACAGGTAGCTATCTTAATAAATGAAGATATAACACATTTTGATTAATTTTAAAACTCACTTATGATAAGGCACAAATTCTAAACCTTTTAATCTAAAATAAAATTACATAAACTTCATAAAAACCCACTAAGCAAATCTATGGGAAATATACAATTTAATATTGAAGTGAACAATTTTCCCTATAATCTGTAAAAAAAGACAAACTGTCCACTTTTACTGGTTCTGTTACACGTCAAACTGAAGGTCTATAGAAAAAAAACAAAAATAAAGTACAGATCTTGAGTAAATGTTTAATAAATGTATGAAGGACAAAATGATAGACTGGAAAAGAGTAAACATCATTTTTACTCATAGACATAATAATGTCCATTGAAAAATTAAAGGATTTACAAAAATCTATTAGAATAAAGAAATTATCAACGTTAACATATATGTAGAATGCTCAAAATTGAATTTATACTTTTTAAAACTTAATTAAGTTTTTTGGTATATTTTAGGTATACACAATGATAACATTCATTATAGGGAATTTGTACCTGTACATGATATTACTGGATTCTTTTTTTTCCATTCCTCTACCTTCCTTTCAATCTCTCTTCCCCTCTTTATTTACAAAAGCTTTGTTTTCATTTATACTTTAAATAACTATAATAAACAATAGAATCAAAAAACATGAAACATATAAAGATAAATTTTGCAAAATATGTACTTAACAAGTACAATAAAAGCTAGAAATTAGTGCTGAAATTAAACATTGCTATGGAGTAGTAAACCGTATAATGCCCGCTTTAGTTATTTTCTTATTGCTGGAGCACAGTATACAACACTCACAATTTAAAGAAGGAAAGTTTTGGGGGTTTGTTTGTTTTTGGTACATACTTTGTGAAGTTTTCATTTCCACAGTCAGCTGGTTCCAACACAGGGTGGCGCGACAGAAAGGCATGGCAGAGGAGGCTCATGTCAAGGCAAGCAAAAGAGGACAAGGGATATGTACACTTCCCGGCCACAATCCAGTGACCTACCTGTTCCCACCAGGCTTTCCCTCCCAAAATTACATTCATCTGTAAATCCATGAGTGACTAATTCAGTGATGAATACCACACATCCATGATTCAGTGACTTCCCAAAATCTTCATCTATGAGTGCATGAGGTGCTGGGAGACCATCTAGATATAAACCAACAATGCCCATAGTTTGAAGGCTTATTCATATTTACCATCAATAACTCCAAAATGATTTGTAGACTTAATTTCAGTATAATCTCAGAAAACTGTTGGAGAAATTGGAAAGCTATTCCTAAAATTTACATAGAAAAACAAAAGAACTAGAATAGCTAAAACAGTTTTTAGAAAAGTGAAGTAAGAGACTACATAGCTTATTCTACATATCTTATATACTCTCAAGACTTCTTTAAAGGGAAAATAATCAACATAGTATGGACCTGGCATGAGGCCAGGCACACTGAACAGGAACAGTTAAGAGATCAGAAATAGTTCTGCACATAAAGAGTTTATTATTTTTAATATTCTCATGTACTTCAAAGGTGATAGAACAAGTAAATATCCATGTTAAAAAATAAACTGTAACTTTTATAATTTCAACTTGCACAGCTATTGATAAGTAAGTAGACCTGCACAAGTCTTCAGGGTCTTTTATTATTCTTTCAATAGAATTTTTCAGGAAGAATCATCTCTATTTCAGGGGATGCTGTCCTAATAGGTTGCAAGTCTCATGCTCCTAGAGGATAAATTTCTACCATGTGCAGGTAGAAATTATAACCAATAAATATAGCTACTGATATTTATTACCCTGATTATACTGATTGATTTCATGTCATTTACTAACAAATTAGTTCCGATCAAATTGGAATGGAAAACTACTTTGATATGATACAGACACACAGAGTCGAGAGAGATGGTGCAAAACTTTTAACTTCTCTTACGCAAACATCTGTTAGTTACAGTTTCTCTCCCTTTCCTTCCACCTATGGTTATCCCCACCCTCTATCTTGCTAAGTGTCTTTGCATATTCTTCATTGCCACTATTCTAGCTTTGTTCTGAAGAGTGATATCAAAACCTTCAGAAAATGGTCTGAGCTAGATGGAAGAGTTTAGGTCTTTCTTCATAATAAAACATGACAATAATTTCACTGTAAAACAAGACAAACCTACTCCACTGTTAATATTTACTTTGCTTTACAGCATAATTTCAATGTAATGTTATGTTAATAGTGTCTGCACTTCTCTCAGTCATATCAGTTATCTTCTCATGAAGGACATAGAGCATTTAGAAAGAAGGAAGCACGTATTGGTAGATGGAGTAAAATCCTTTTCTAACCATTTTACCTACTTTTGCCACCTCCCTAACTCCAAATGTATGCACATGAGAAAGACTTGCAACCTCTAGACCTGAAGTTAGAAATGAGTGAATAACAGGAAGGTGCAGCCTTCACCAGAAAGAGGAATATTTGTTTTCCAAAAACAGAATGATGGAATAGAAAAAAAGATAAAATATGGGGGTATGTCGGTCTATAGACACATCACAGTCAAGTAGTGATGATTAGGTCCATAGGCTCTGAAACCAAAACGACCATATTTTAATGTCATTCATCCTTACTCACTTTCATTTTGTGCAAGTTACCTATACTCTGAGTTCTGTTTTCATCTGTAAAATAATGATTATAATATGTTCATAGATGGTAGTTCATAGATGGACATTAAATGAATCAGTGTAAGACCCCAGCTTGGATGTGACATACAGTAGATGCTCAGCTAATACCAGTTAGATATTACTTTGAGCCATGACAAAGCAAAGTGAAACAATTCATACCAGCTGGGCTTTATCGCAATAGCAAGAAGTGTACTTGTTGAGGAGACAACTGGGAAAGACTTTTAGCCTCACTTGAAGAAAGTGGGGAAAGTTGGTCTTGAACCCAGATGTACTGCTAAAATTTTATGAGAACCTTTTTTTCAAAAAAGATATTTAATATTCAACTCAAAATAAATCAGAATTGCTAGGGATACGACCTGAAAAGGAAACAAAACAAAACAAAAAAACCTCTGAGTTAATCTTTATGGGCAGCTACAGTTGAGAACCATGAAGTAACAGAAAAATAATAAATGACAAGTTATTGGGTAGAAAGAAGAAATATATAGTATCCCAGTCTGCTTTTTCTTTAATTTCTCTACCACTCCAGCATGAGTGATAAGTCAGGATAGTAGGAGTAAGAAGCAAAGCAACCATCCACTCTGAAGTAGTAGTGTTTTTGTTTTTGTTTTTTGTTGGTACCAGGGTCATGTTGAACTCATGACCTTGCACTCAGCAGGTAGGCATTTATATCGCTGAACTAAATCCCCACCTCTCAAATGGTTGTGAATTTAATTTCATGGTGGGTAAAAAAACCCAGGCCAAGTATAAGATGATAGACTGTGAATAAACAAGTATAGCTGAAGGATATAGAATGTGATACAATAGACATAGTGTGAGATTGTTAGGTGTGGGGAATGGGCGGGATTAGAAAATAATAACACAATGAGAAACCCCAGTGCTTAAGATTTGGATTCTTGGATATAATTGGATTTCAATGAAAAGTGGTTCTAAAATAAATCCTCAAAACTGGGATTAAGACAAAATGAAGATTATGAGAGATATCGAATAAAATGTAAAGTCAAAGTAAAAAAGATACTTTGTGATGGAGAGAAGAGAAAGAGTTGAAATCATTAATCCTAGAAGATCAAGCTGACGGCTACTATAAAACTGTACAAGTTGGTAGCCAATGAATAAAGTTTCCAATACCTCTATCCTCAAGTTAAATAATGAAACTGAAAATAAGTTGCAAATTGAGCAACCCATACACTGTTCATTTACTAAATTAGACGCTAGCCACATCAGAACAAAAATCCAATTTTCTTTAAGCTTCATGTGTTTAGTGTTTAAGTTAGAAAAATGCTGGTTATTTTATCTAATGTGTCAGCATAGACGCTCTTAAAATTTAAGCATACAATTTCTCTTCTCATGTAAGAATTAAAGGTTCTAAAATCGAAAGGGACACCGAATGATAAATCCTGAATGAGGCCAAACGCTAGTCATTAAACATCAATTTTTTTTGCCTTTTCCTTTCTTTTTGCCACAGCAGAATTTTCTTTAAAAAAAAAGAAAGGAAACAAAACGAAACAAAGATCACTCTTCCTCCACCAACCAGCAGAGGGCGATGGTGCCACACGCAACACAAGTGTCAAAGCGTTTATCGCTTACAGGATTGTTACACTCCTGAGTCAAGCACAGACTAAGATTGTCCCTATGGGCATCCGTAGTGGACTTGACTCCACGAATCCGTACCGAGTGGGAGGGATTTGCTATGAGCGCTCTGGCGCACGGAGTCCCAACGGAAGCGGAAGTGTTTGTGGCAAGTGAGCAGGAAGTGGTTATTCCTTTGGTGGAGATGGCCGCGCTGGCTCAGCTGCCGCCGCTGCCCCCTCAGTTTAAGAGCATACAGCATCATCTGAGGACGGCTCAAGAGCATGACAAGCGGGACCCTGTGGTGGCCTATTACTGTGAGTCTTTACGAGTCGCCATGTCCTTTCTCACCCATTTGTACACCCGGCTTCTCACACCAGCCGAGGTTTCTGGGGCTCCCCGCCCCCCTGGCTTCAGCTCTGAGCTTTGACCTCTGGTCTCCTGGAACACCTGGGTCCCAGCCCTCAGGGAGCCCGACTATAGTCCCCATAGAAGGCAAAGTCGCCGCCGCCCCACGCTCTGCACCGTCTCTCCCGTCTATTTAGAGGTCCAGAGCTCACTGCACGGGCTTATGAACTGTGGAACACACTCCCCCCAAAATTTCTTGCGTACCTGTACCTAAGAACCTTTTACCTCTAGAAATAACCTGGATGGTCAAGTACTGTAATTGACATGGGATTAAAACCACAGTGATTGCTTCAGAGATAGTAGTGATATGGGTAAAAGGAAAATAGATTATTTGAAAAATGTGATAATAAATGCACGCTAATTATAACAGCATGCAGAACCGTTCAAAAGTCATTCGTTGTTAATTGAATAGTGTGTCCTGCTAAGCAGTTAACTGTTCTTCCTTTTGCATCCAAGCTGCTTTTTTTCAGCTGTGTAATTTTTTCGCCTTATTATAATATCTGGAGTTGAGAGAAGTTTGATAGCACTATTTTCACCTTGATTGTTGTGCTTGTCATCTAGAGTTGGTGGAAAACAGGTTATGTTTATTCAAACCGAGTTACGTTTATTCAGAGTTTGCTTTATAGTATTTAGGAGAGTAGTGCTGGTGATTTCTGTGTAAACTTTATTTTTATGTTTATTCAGTCTTTGCCGTAAATGAAACAAGTGGTTGAACTATCGATCTTTTGAGAGGGATTTTTAGAATCTAGACGTTGAGTAACGTGTTCTCTGTTGTGCACATACTGGGGTTAACTAACATGGGGTAATTGTCATCCCTGTTACACTCCACATATACTCCGTGTCTCAAGTGTGCAAGAATTTCTGCCTTTTTCCATATTTGCCAATCTCATAACTCAAGATCTAATGCAGTTGTCTCCTGTTCTTACTCTGTGCTTTACCTAACAGCATTATTTTTGCTTGGTCTTCAGTTTCCTCATGCAACACCATTAATTTAGCATGTATTTACTGAGGTTTTAGCTTGTTTCAAATATTACTGTAATCTATAGTTCCTATATTCATAGAGTTACATACAAGGGAAGCAGGGGGATGAAACAATAAAGTATATGTACGTATATATGCATATATAATATTCTATCTTATAGAATTATATATATATGCATTATATATAATGCATATATATAGTTATAGAATATTATATATGCATACACATTATATAGAATCGTAGAAGATAGTGAAGAAAATCAGACAGAAGTGGATTTTGCTGAGTTGACCTTTGAGTAAAGAAGGAGGTGAAAAAGAAGTCTTCGCCTGCATTCAGGAAAGAGTATTCTTTATGGAGGAAATAAAAGTGTGAAATTCTGAAGTTTGCTTGAAGGAGGAACAAGGACATAATTGTGAGTGGAGCAGGTAGAACAGTGCTGTAATAAGAACAAAAGAGTAATCTCTGGTAACAGAGCCACTAGTTCCCCTCTAAAACTAATCCCTATTAATGGCCTGTGTTACATACATTTATTACTACCTTGGGACCCTTTGTTTCTTGTGTCATTATTGTCCTTGTTATTTCTTCCTAACCTTATCTCTCTTGCTGTTTCTTTCTAACTTTGTCCATTTACTGTAATTTTAAAAAATCTTTTAAAAGTTTTAAAAAGAAAAAAACAGAAGCGCTGTCCATGACATTTCCTCTAAAGTTACAGTCCTGTTTGTCCAGCCTCATGGGTAAGCTTGAATTCCTCATCTACTGTTGTCTTTACATGTTTATCCTGTAGAGCCTTCAGTCCATTGCAGTCTGGTTTGTGCCATTGTTTTACTGAAATTGGTCTCCTCGGGATATAGACAAACATTTTTTACTGCAAATCCAGTTGGCACTTAATAAAATTTTTATTATGAAACATATGTATGTAAGAAAATGCATGCATAATGAGCATGCAGAATTTGATATAAGCGAACACTAGTATACTCACCATGTTTGATGTTATTATCTCTTAATTTATGGCAATCTGGTGGAGGTAAAAGGGTCTCATTGGAGTGATATTTGCAATTCTCTGAGTCTTAATGAGGTTCAGTATCTTTTCATATGTTAATTAACTGTGTGATTCTGTTTTGAAATGCCTTTTTACTGCTTTGGCTCACTTTTCTATTGTAGTGTTTGTCTCTTTTTCATAATACAGATAATTTATCCTTTTTTATGCATTGCAGTTGTCTTTTTCCAGTTCGTTTTCTTTTAACTCTTTGAAGACCTTATTCAAAAATTCTCAATTTCAAACTCTAGCCAGTTTATGAGTCTCTCTTTTATGATTTACATTCTAATTTTCTGGGTATTGATTTCTTGTCTCATACTTCTTTAAACAGGACTTTGATTTCCTTCTTCTGTAGTTGGATATCTTTAATCAGTTCTGGAACATTACTAATATCTGTTCAAATAATGCAGCTTGTTTATTTCTGTTCTCTTGTACACTTTTGATTTGATGTTTGCAACACGTGTTCCCTCTAACTTCCTTGTTTCTTAATTCCTTTATATTTTTCAACTCTGTATCTCTGCTGCATTCTGTGATTTCCTGAGGCCTGTTCTCACATCCTCCATGTATCCTGTCACTTAAGTCATTTATTGAATTGCTGCTTTTATTTTTTTTATTTTGAAATGTTCCATTTTTGTTTTCAAATTGATCCACCATTTTGGACAGTTTCTTGTCCAAAGAAATTGATTTTTTTAAGCACTTATTTCATTGAACACTTTGAATGTTTTCATTTGTACTATTTGATATCTGATAATTTTTGTAGCTGCTAGGATTATGAATTAACACCTTTCAAGGTGATTTCTTTCCTTACAGGTTGTGCACTAGGCATACTAAACCAGCTCTTTTCAAACAGGAGTTTCTAATGTGCTCTTTGAATTCTAAAAAAATCAGTTTTTTATCACAACTTCCATGTTTTCCTTCTAAAATTGTTCTTTCTGCCAAAGATCTTGTTGTCAGGGTAGCAAAGTAATATACCTCTTGTCCTTCATACATCCTCTTCAGAGTTGTCCTTCTGCTTTAATAAAAAAAAAAAAAAAGAGGCATATTTGTATGGGGTTTTTTTGTGTGTGTATTTTTATTTTTGGTTTTTGAAACAGAATCTCCTTGTGGTCTAGGCTGGCCTTAAGCTTACTATGAGGCCCAGGCTGGCCTTGAATTCAGATCATCCTGTCTCATCCTCCCACAGGCTTGGCATTACAGGCCTAACCCAACGTGTTTTTTTTTTTTAGTATTTTTATGGTACATTGGCCTAACGGAAAAGGTGGAAAATACAACAGGGTATCCAGAAAAATAAGTCAATTTGTATTACTGGTGTTAGGGAAGCCTGCATTTATAAAGGTATTATTTAGAACTTTCTGTCTTTACCTGTCTTATGTGAAAGAAAACCAACTAGAGCAAATAACACACTTTTGTTTTAAAATACTTGGCATGAAAGGTTCCAAAAGAATTTTCTAGGTTAGGGAAAGAGGGTGAATATTGTAGAAAGGTGATGCAGGGAATCGCCTGGAGTTTGTCTCTTTGGGAATGGTTGGTCAAGATAAAACTACCTTGTGCTGTAGTGTTCTAAAATTCCCACAGTGATAAAAATTTGTATTAGATGGCCTTATTGTTGGTATTAATAAAGAATATTGTTGCTCAGTTGAGTGCAAAGCAAAAAAGAACCAAACAGAAGCACTTATGGCCAAAGTTCTTTGTTTCATCTAAACAACAAGCTCCTCTAAGCTTCTGTGGCTTATTTCTATTTTTAGGGTTAGAATTCCGAAATGAACGTGGGCATTCCAGTAGTCATACTTTCCTGAAAAAGTGGCTTGGGCTTAACAACTGGCTTTGCCATTTATCTAGCCTGGCAGATGTTTCTACTTAAGCTAAGTAAACTATATCTTTGCCTGTAAAGTTTGGTTGTTATTTTTATTTGTTTTGTTTTGCTTTGTTTCAGAAATACATTTAAAACTGGTGAAGAACAAAAACATTTAAACTTTTTTTTAATGGCAAAGGCTTCTTGCAATTAACAGTATTTCATTTCATGCAAATGTAAAAGACTCTGGACAGTATTTCATTTTTCCCAGTTATTATATTGTCCTACCATAAACAAGAGGCTCAAACTGAAAGAAAATGATGAATCTTTATGGGATCTTTTTTGTATATATTACGTGGTTTGAGAAAATTAGTAACTTAGAATGATGGCCTAACAAGTCATTTTTAGTTTTTAAAGCTTGAAACCTAATTGAATTGGCTACCACAGTATTAATAAAATATTATTTCATGATAGGTAATTAAATGATTATTTTAGCATATAACCCAGAAAAAACTTAAAGAATTTACTAATTTTACTGTAACAACTCCTAGTCTCATCACTTCTTTATGTAAAGTAAGTTTCTCCTATTTATAAGAAAAATGAAAGTAGAACTAGGACCCTGATACTCTGCCTTTGTGCATTCTGACAAGTCGTACTAATTCATAGATTTTTGATTTAATTTATCATAAGGTACATTTCCAATACATTTTATTTTTAGTGATTATTAAAATACATATTTTTGTTTTGATCAGTAATGTATTGCAGTAATATCTAAGATTTACTTCTAGAGGGATAATTTTAACACTTAGTATTTTATTTCAGATATTTTGTAGAAGTTTGAATTTAAATTTTTATATGTCATTGAAGAGTAGTCTGACAAGATAATAAAATAAGGACTAGAATATAAAAATGCATGTAATGAAATTTTATAGGCTAGGTAAATGGAAATATGAATCAAAAAAGAAACAATGTAAACTCTGACTTAAAAAAGCTTTCTGTAAAGATCATTATTATGGTGTGTAAAGAGATTATGACAACCCAATTGCTTTGACATTTAACTTTGAATAATGTAAGTTTTAGATATCAGTCACCTTTTTTTGGTATATGTTTAAACTTCCTGATAAAAAGATTCATATTTTAATTTATAAGTGTCTGAAGGGTACATTTCTTAGAGCAAATAAGATTTTTCTAAACTGGTGTAACAGGAAAGAATTTTTTTAAAATCTTGCTGAAGTGTGTACTGATTCATAAAAGCTCTATGTTCTTTTTTACTTCTGGGGTTTTATATATGCCATTCTCTGTCTGGAACTTTCAATTCTGACTTCCCCTTAATTTGACTAACTCTTAATGATTCAGTACAGATTTTACTGCTTGCTGGTTGACAGATTTTTCTAGTGAACTCCTCACATTACATTATTAAAAGCATCTTTTTGCTTTTTAATCTTAATCTTCTTGATTCCCTTTGAGGACAGGATTATTATTTTGTTCTCTTTCCTCACCTGTCATATAATTTGGATTCATAGATATTTAATGTGTGCATCCTCTCTAGCTGTTATTAATATTCCACTAGAATGTAAACTCTGAGAGCAAGAAATGTCTGTATTGATAAATACTGACTTTCTAACTCCTAATACTGAAAATCTTTTTCTTTCTGTTAAATGCACAGATTAAGTAGTGATTCATAACTTTTTAGCAAGCTGTCATTAATTAGTAAGAAGATGGAATGAATCCTATGTATTTTATAATTTTTTAAGTTGAATATCTTTAATACAAAATATGAAATGCTTTGAAATCTAAAACATTGGAGTATTGATCCGACATCATGCGGTAAAATTCTGTACTGTGAAATAATTGTTTTGTGTACAAAACTATTAAAATATTGTATAGGGGCTGAGGATTTAGCTCAGCGGCATAAGCACCTGCCTTGCTAGTGCGTGGTCATGAGTTCAATCCCCGATATCGATAAAAAAATAAAAAATAAAAAAATATTGTATAGAGCTGTAACTGTAGCTCAGTGTTAGAGCACTTGCCTAGTACGTACAGCTCTCTGGGCTTGATTCCCAACATACGCATGCATGCACACACACATTTAAAGATTCTGTAAAATTCCCTTTGGGCTATATGTCTAAAGTGTAGTAGAGTGTATGTGAAACATGAATGAATTTTGTGTTTAGATTTAGAATCCTGGTGTCTCAAGACATTTCATTATTCTATACAAATACAATAATCTTAAGAGTTTCCCAGATACAAAGTGCAAATGAAGGAGAAGCTTCCAGTTATTTACACTTAGCTCTGTGTCTCTTTTTTCTTTAATAAAGCCAGAAAATACTTCAGTCCCTACTGACAGCAGATATTGTATGGTAAACGTTTTGGCATTGCGTTATTTGGTTCTTTCAATAAAGCTGCATCCAGAATAATCATTTCTTCCCTTTTTTTTTTCTTTTTTTTTTTAAGTTTGCTGTAACTGCAGGTATAAAATTTTGTTTGTTTTTGTAGTTTCCTCTAGGGGGTGACATTGTACAATCAATAGACTTCTAGTGAAAGTATATATATGTTCTTGAGAGATTTCATTTTTCATGTGATCATAGGAAAATTAAATACTTATACAGGAAGTTGAAAATCTATATGGTTATGTCAGTTCACAGATGTTACAGGACATATAAGCAAAAAAACTTAAAAACTAAATAATATTGGATTTCTTATGTTAATACATGGTAAGGCACATAGATGTAGAGTTAATAATGTTACCTGTTACTTTTTGTTATTAATCAAATAGAAATTCAGCTCTTAATTCAGTCATAAACTTGACAGAGGCAATAAGGAGAAGCAGTTCTTTTCTTCTCTGGTTTCAGAATTTGAATAGTAAATTGGAGACTAGTGTTACTAAGTACTTACTGTTTCGTTGTAGGCTAACTTAGGATATTTAGTGACAGACAGAAGATTTAACTACTGATTTATCTGTTAACTTTCCATGCATGTTTTGTTTTTGCCAACATGAATTTTATTTTCTAAAAATAGTCTTTTTAGTAGCTCCTTCTTTTTTTAGGTAATATATAAATCATTTCATTTTATAGCTCTTTAGGGAAATCTAATATTGAAGGAGTTAGATGGTTGGATTCAAATAATAAATCCTTTCATTTCTTTGTCGTCCACACAAATTTAATATCTTTGATAAGGTTTGTTTTTATAATAAGTATATTTGATTGTTCAAAGTGAAAGCTTATATAATTTTTGAGCAACACAGGATTGTATATAATAGGTTTTAGTAAATGTGGTTACTAAGTTCCTGTTTTTACTTCATCATTGGACTGTTACGTACTTTTTTCCTCTGTGGCTCATCAGGGTTTTGTTTTTAGTTTTTTGAGTGTTTTTGGTTTTTCACTTTAATTTATTATTGTTTCTTGTTGGAAACATGATTGGTGTCTTGTAGAGACAATTTTTGTTGTTGAAGTACACAGCACATTTTAGGATATCATTATTCTAAGTGGTAATTGTCCCTACCCATACACTCCATTAGTAAGTACAAAATTAAAAAATAAGCAATAAGCCTCCATACTTTTTAGCTTCCTCAAGAGACAATATTATTTTTCACACTCTTAAGAGAAAGGTTGCTCTAAATAATACTTGCCCGTTATACAAAATTTAGAGTGTACAGGTATAAATAAAAGAGCCACACAGTTAAATCACCACTGTTAACCTTTTGTCTCATTTCCATTAAGTTTTCTTTAATGTTCATCATTTTCTTGAAGTAACTACAATTAAAAATTATGTATACACTTAAACGTTATTTAAACTTGTATAACTTAAGTGCCTCTTCCTCTTTTATGCTGCAGTTCTTGTGAGGGGAAAAAGAAGAACTAACAAATGATTGTTTCAATAAGATTCTTACTGGACTAATATCTTCTTATTCTGTGATGACCACAGATTGATCCAACAGCTACAACAATATGACAAGAATGAATGTTGGACTTTTTGATGTGACAATCAGATTTATTAGAATTTATCTAAAGGAGATAATGATAATGTAAAAATAGACAAAGATATTCTTGACAGTGTTTTTTAAGTAATAGGTATACTGTAACTGAAAATCTGAATGCCATACTGGCAGGTTCAGTTCCATTATGGTTTATTAATTCAATATTATGCAATTATGCGAATTACATGAACTTTACAGTTGTTTAAAAGAGGCTTATATCATAGTATAAAGGATAAAAAAATATAGTTCCATCTATGTAAAATGTGAATCATATGTAAAGAGATGTCTGAGGGATACAGGGTGCAATCACAAGGGGCAGACTACTTGAATCACATCCAAGCATACTGCTTTCTGGATTCATGACCTTAGGAAAGCATACTTCACTTTTTAAGTTTTAGTTTATTAGTACATTCACAATAATAGTTAAGATTAGCTTCATAATATTTTTGGTGAATTAGTTTTTCTGCTTTAAACAACTAGATCAGTGCGTGAGCCGTGATAATTCCTTAATGTTAGTTGTTATTGTTTCTCATACTCTAGTCAGTGGAATCTTGAAGATAGTATATTGTTGGATATGATATTTTTATCCAATATGACAGTTTTAGCCTTTTAATTAGACTACCATTTATGTTTAATGTAATTATTATGTTTGAGGTTAAATCTATCTTGCTATTTTTAAGAGAAAAAATAAAAATAACAATAAAATAAAAGTATCAAAACAGGTTACTAGGAGAGTTACAATAATTAATGCATTGCATATTGTTTTCTTCATTATAGTTATTTGGAATACAAGATAAAATTTGGTATCTTGGCCAAACAATATTAGCACAAATCTTTCTTTTCAGTGAACCAAGAGAAACTAGCTGTGTAACTATCTTAACTGTCTTGTGTATAAATACACATGTTTTGTTTTTTCCTTTCTTCCTTTCCACTTTTCCCCCATCACAGTTTGTCTTTGCTTTTCAAATTGCTATTGGTTGTCTTTCTCTTTTTTTTTTTTTTTTTTGGTTTCAGGGATCCAACTCAGGACCTTGTGCTTTCCAGGCAGGTGCTTATGCAGCTGAGCTAAGTCCCCAGCCCTGCTATTGGTTTTCTGTCTGATCTATTTGCTTTTGTTTCTTCTTTTTTGATAATTGGAGTATTTTTTTTTTCAGGGTTCCATGATTTCGCCACCATGGTGGAGCTTATTTGACATTTCCTTTTATTTGTTTAGTGGTTGTTTTAAAGCTTAAAATAACTACTCGCAGTCTACTGTCAAAAAAAAAAATATATATATATATGGATTTTTTAAAACATTCTTTTTGCTCCCTGTTTTACTTAGGATGCTATCTATTACTGTGTCCCAGAGCTCACTAATCATTTATGTTTTGGTATCTGTACTTATACTCAGTAATTTTTGTTTCAGATACTGTTTTATCATCTCTAGAAATTCCATTTGAGGTCCTTTGTTTATACTCTTTTTATTCACAGTTTTCTTGAAGCCCATTTTCATAATAGCTTACTAGTATTTAAATGTCCTCTGCTATTTCCATTATTTCATCTGTTTGACTATTAGTTTGTATTTCTTGTTATAGGTTACATTTTTTTCTAGGATCTTTAGTAATTTTGGATTGGATATAGGGCCTTGTGCCTTTTAAACTTCTGAGTATCTAAAGTTTCAGGTTATATGTTGAAGGGGTTTGACTTGACCCACACTTCAAAAAGATTATTTGAAGTTCAATTTGGCCCCTTTTTGTCTTGTTTTGCTGTTTCTAGCTTTGGGGTGGGTGTAAAGTAGCCCTGTAAGCACAGGCTTATGCCTCTACTGAAGTATAGTTTTTGATGCTTCACTGAACACCCTTGGTAAACATTTAGAAATTTCCACTCTAATTGGGACTTGAATGTTTTCCATCCTTGTGTGTGTGCAGTGAGAAGCGTTCAGCTCTTAGGTCCTGTTCATTCTTTGGTTTTATGGACTCTTCCCCTGCACATGTACTGTACATTGGGTAGCATTTAGTTAAGTCATTGGTGTTACCTTGTTTCTTTTCTCAGACTGTCAACTTCTGTTTTCTGAAACCTTGTTTCATATATTTTGCTTAGTTATGTTGCTGTATGTAGTGCTATGACTAAATCTGTGTATTTCATGATGGGTAGAAGTAGAATCCATGGTCTCATTTTAACAATCAGATTGTCAGTGTCAGCGCAATGCTATTATGTATGTTCCAAGTAAATAATAAAAAAACCCAGATAGCGTCTGTTCACAGGTTGATTTTCATTACATCTTTTAGTAGAAAGTTAGGAATAACTAACTTTTTCTTAAAATTGTGTCATAACATGGGCTCCAAAAATATTTACTTAATGAATAAATAAAAAAAAAGAAAATGCCATTTAATAGATATTTATTCATTCCTTATGTTTTTGTTTTAGTTACACTGGTGTAAAAGTTGGTGGTGCGTTTTTTTACTTTGGAAAGTAGCCAAGTGTACCTGCTGAAAATACTACAATTTTTATTTAGATGTCCCTTTATAAAGGATAGTATTAAATGAATAGCAGATATTTACAATATGCTTAAAATAGAGAAATACATTGTTTTTGTTTTTTTAATGAAATTTGTTTTTATTTTATTTTTATTTGTTTGTTTGAATTTTTTTTGGTTTGTTTGTTTGTTTGTTTGTTTGTTTGTTTGTTTTGAGACAGGGTCACACCATATGGTTCAGGCTGGCTTGAATTCACTATGTAAAATAGGCTGGACTTGAACTTGAGGCAGTCCTCTTGCCTCAGTTCCCTAGTGCTTGGGGTTACAGGGATGAGACACCATGCCAGACTGAAACTTGTTTTAAAATCAGCATGTATCTACCTTTTTGAGTGCCACATTTAATCTAATAAAGTATCGTTCTTCACAATTGCTTTAAAAGACCTCTTTGTATGTTATTATATCCTATTTTATATTTCTCATGGTTATACAAGATGTATTATGTTAATGTGCAGCCTGTGGAACTTTGAATTACACATACCTTCAGGATTAGTACATGTTTGTCTCCTAAATGCTTCACATTAAATTAAAGTCAGGTTGGAAAGTATTTAATCCTTTTACAAAC
The DNA here is from genome assembly GCA_004027455.1 of Hydrochoerus hydrochaeris. Taxonomy (NCBI): domain Eukaryota; kingdom Metazoa; phylum Chordata; class Mammalia; order Rodentia; family Hydrochaeridae; genus Hydrochoerus; species Hydrochoerus hydrochaeris. The sequence goes on from PVLA01008894.1 coordinate 25,266, forward strand.
ATGTCTCATTAGTCATCTTCAAATAATATTTATTCATAAAAATAAACACATTTCCATGATGAAATAAATCAGATATATTTTGTTACAGTTTTAGCTGCACATTTATTTAGCTGCTTTCCTAAGTATTTTACATGTTAGACATTAATTTTTCATCCTATTTCTTTTGCTTCAGTGACTCCTTTGTCTTGAACAGAGTTCTGTGTGAAAGTATTCTTTTTCCATCTTTATGGCAAAAATATTTTAGTATATTTACTAATTTTCATAAGTAGATTTGACGTTTCACTTTTACTGATATTAGAGAATGTGTCTTGAAGTATTTTCTGTATTTAACAATTGTAAACTATATAACCTATTTAAAAACATAAAAGCCAAACTAATTTCTCAATCTTTCCAATTTTGAAAGGATTCAGTTCTTCAATTAATACATAACAGTGTATTAATTGTTAATACATAACAGCAGTGTCTTCGTAATTATGAAGACTGGATATATATGTAAACTAAGAAAAAAAATTTATGTAGGCTAGTCCCATAAACTATATTATTATGCTATATTCCAAGTATTGCTAGGCTCATTTCTAAAGAATAAAAATTGAATGATAATGATTGTAGTAATGAGGAAATGGGATTTGATCTTTGCTTCAAAGGAGATACACACATATTTTCTTTTTATTGTAAGTAAAAAAATCGAAGTAACAAGTTAGAAACAATTTTTACAATGAAATAAATTGCTTTCTTACAGTGGCAAAACATACCGAGTTAGTTTTCTTTGGGTTCACTTAATCCTGAGATGTTTTAAAGCCAAGGTAAATCTAGGAACCTTTTCTTCACTGCCTGGAACTGTTCGTTACCCATGCTGGATGGCATTTCTCCCCAAAACTGATCTGCCAAGTAGCTACCCTGACTGTGCTCCATGGATGCTGGGCATCACATAAGTACAGTGTTCATTATAATGGTAGGACAATGCCAAGAAAGACCTGGAGAAATGAAATTGTCAGTACTGTTCTAACCCAATTATCATGTTACCTTATTGGCCATAGTATATAGAGATAGTGAATAATTATTGTGTATTAAATTTTGTGTTTACATATTTTTTTTGAAGAGATTGAAGTATGTTTGAAATAATTTGGGATGTTGGAAAGGCAAATACTAAGCTTATTTGAGGTTGAAAATTATGATACTTACAATGATACTAATCTGCCAGCAGTCTCAGCAGTTTAGATGGCAGGGATAGATTAAAAAACATAGTTGGGTTTTATATATATGTTTTTGACAGAGGAATGTAATAAAACAATTTAGAGATGGAAGGAGATAAGATAGCATTGTTGAAAAATATATTGTAAAAAAAACTTGTTGCAAAAATTAAAAGAAGAGTGATTATGATTTAAGAAGTTTAAAAGCCAGTGAACTGGAAATTTGTAGGAATGTGCATTGTATGGAAAGAAAGATTTTAGAGAGTGAATACCTGATACACTTATTTTGGTTGTTATAATGGTTGATACATTGTGTTAACTTGAGAAGTTTAGAAGTTTAAGCCACTCAGCAGGGAGCCAGGGTCCCTTACTTTGTAAACATCCTTAGCCTGTGCAAGAGAGGGCAGGGAGGTGGTATGAGTGCTGTACCCGCGGGGGTGGGGGGTATAGCCTGCTTACACTATAAGGGTATAGAAGGTTGTTCTCCCCACTTCTTGTGCTTACTGCTTTTGCTGTCTTCTGCTGCCTTAAAGTGTTGCCCCTGTACAGGCCACCCTGCCTTGGGGCCAGCTGATTATAGACTCAAACCTCCACAGATTGTAAACTAAATAAACCTTTCCCTTTCTTAATTTTGAATACAGTTTTTTTGTTTTTTGTTTTTTAAGACAGAGAAGAAAACAGACCAGAGGAGATGCCACAGAGTATGATGATCATGGAACACTAGTTCTGGGGAACTTGGATAGAAGGGATGGAGATGTCAGGAAGAGGCCTGTGCTGGATTAGAGCAAGAAAGCACAGTTCATAGTTGAGAGGCTTGGAAATGCAGTAGAGCAGTAATTCTCATCCTTTTTATCATGTGTCTATCTGAGTTTGAAAAAAAATCTTGAACACAAATCCCCACATATTAGTATATTATTTATTGTACATTATGTATCAGTGTATTATGTGTATTATGAGACATATAAAAGAAGAAGTTTCAAGGTCAGGGATATAGCTCAGTGGCACAGCCACCAGCCTGGCAAGGACAGAGTTATAAGTTTGATTCTCGGTACTGAAAAAAAAAAAAAATTAAGAGAAGATTAAAATACCAAAAGAAGTATCAGTATTTTCTTTCCAATCCCCAGCCAGTTGTTTTGTGGGTCACTAGGATTATGTAGATGTCAAAGGCCTCAGTTTCAACATAGCTGAGGATGGCAATTCTCTTAGGAAAATTAAGAGCAGGCTAGCATAGAACCTGGCATGTACTGAACCTCCCTCCACTGGAAGTCTTCCTCTTCAGAATAAGGAGGAGGACACCTGATATCCTGCAGGGAATTTTGGCAATGCACATAAATTTGGAGAAAGTGTATTGTTACTTATAGATATCATCATGTAAGGAGATGACATTTGATTCAAGATCTTAGTGGGAAAAAAAAGGCACAAAATATAAAAAGTGAAAATATATTAAAGAACCACAGATCATTAGGGAGATGATTATCAATTGGAAACCAGAAAAATATGTAACTGAATGTTAAGGTTCTGGAGGCTTAAAAAACAAAAGGAAAAACCTAAGCTTAGATTCGATGGAAGGAAAAAAATCACAAATACTTTTGCAAATGTGAACATGTTAAACCTCTAAATTTTGAAACAGTAATCAGATATTCAGAGTGAGCATAGTAGCTGTAGCCAATATATTTATTATCTGAGTAAAGAGTGCTTTAAAAAACAGAAATGCAACACAAACCCTGGAAGAACCAACATGGACAACATGTAAAAAGGAGGTGGTCAGAGAGTTGTCAATTTTAAGGTTTTTTTTAAAAAAAATGCTGAATTGCTAGGACTCATACAAATCTGGTATAACTAAAACAGATACAAGTGGTTTAAAAAAGAGTTGTGCAGCTATACCTGATGAGAGTCAGAGCAGTTGATTAGAATGGGAAATGGGGTAAGAACCTAGACACCTTACTGAAGAATATGGCTGATTATGTAAGAGAAGAGAAAGGGAAGGAGAATGGTGGGAAAGGAAAGGGGGATTGGTTTAGTCTCATTTGTGAGCAAAGCAGTGTGTATATGTATATAAACTTAAGTTTTTGTTGCTGCTGCTTTATTTTGTTTTGTTTGCTTCTCAGAATAGTATCTCTGTGTCAAAGTGATGTCCATTGCTAGCTCCTATATACATGGTGTGTTTCTACCATGTGGCAGTGAAAATATGTATGACAATTTTGAAACTATTTTTTCCTGTCTTAAATACCTAGATGGATCAAATCCTTAAATTTTGACATAAGGAAATAAACATTAATAAACAAATTTTCAAGCTCTGTAATCTAGATAGCCCTAAAAGCCTAATTAAAATTATTTTAGAAAATTATCACTGACATTAAAGACAAGCAGATTTTATAAATAGGTCACTATATAGTTTTTTGTTGTTGTTATTTTTTGCTTTTTGGTTTTTCCTGAGACAAGGTTTCATTATGCAGTTCAGGCTGGCCCTGAACTCATACCAATCCTCCTGCCTCAACCTCCTATCTCAGCCTCCTGAGTGCTGGGATTGCAGACATGCACCACCACATTCAGCCTACTATATATATTTTTAAAGGAGGATTTTGTCAGGTAGACATAATTGAATTAGAAACTGTAAGAGAACTAACATGTTCTAAGCCCTATTTAGTAGCTCTAGTAAATAACAACAGTAGGGTAGACCTTTGTGCACCATTGTCCCACGGAAACATAATATATGATAATGAATGATGAAAGTGACATTTAAATCAGTGGAAAACAAGGAGCTGTTCTTTTATTCATGCATTTATATATTCAGAAAATGTTTATTGAGGACCAAACATTAATCTAGATGCCAGGAGAGTAGTACATCAGCAAACTAAATGATTAGAATCCCCATTGTCATGGAGTTTAAATTCAGTTAGGATAGAAACCACATAGAAGTAAACAGAAGATGGTTGCATAGTTTTGAAAGAAAAGTGGGACAGTGGGGATAATTTCACAAGATTCTCTGTAGAGGGTTGTATCTCTCCTTCATCGAGATTTGCTACAGCCCTATTTGTTAAAGACCAATTTAACTAAATAGTTTTATATAGCCACTCCTGATTCACAAAAAACGTAGAGCTGTCCGACAAATATCTAAGACCTTTTTGAATCCTCAGATTGACAAGAATTTAAGTTGAATAATACCAATTTTTTGTGAGCTTCCACAAAATGAGTGCTTAAATATATTATAGGTATAACTGCATATTGTTGCTATTTTTGAAGGCTATCAAGGAGTGGCTCTCAAAGTGGAAAAAGTACACCACACTGGGACAGGAATTCCACCCCTTCGTATCTAGCCCAGGAAACTTGCATGCGTGCACAAGAAAGTAAGTTAGGGCAATATCGTTTGTAAAAACGAATAATTGAGAACTATTTAGAGGTGGTGTAGTTAAAATGATGTATGTGTATTTTGGAAATAGTAGCCATGATACTGATTCCCAGGATTCCCAGGACATGTTGTCGAATTTGCGTAAATGGCGAATTACAGACATATCTACACACAGTAAAAGTAGTCACCGCCAAAACTGTTCATGGACCTACCACTAAGAAAGCTGTTAAAGTGGAAGTGCTTGTCACCACCATTAGCTTTAGTCTTATGTCTAATGTTATATTATTTTTTTTCAAGAGAAGTTCGCTTATTCAGAGAGAGAATATACATAAAAATGACTTCCCCCATGAAGCCCAGTTCAACACTCCTTTCTCACTACTCGATGCTGTGTCTTGACTTGCCAGATAAATTGTAGCTCCTTTTAACAGTTAAGGATCTAGCTAGTCTTTTTTTTTTTTTTTTTTTTTAATGCTGCAAGCGGAGGTCTTGCTTGGTGAATTGTGTTGTTACCCAGGCCCTCTTAAATTATTTCTTAAATTTTGGATAATTTTGTGTTCTTTGTATTTATAAATCATAGAGAATCAAAATTTTATTTTAATTATGCTTACATTTTAAATTGCTTGTTAGGCAAAACATGTATTATAAACATTCAGTCACTTGAGAGGAAGTTATAAAATATGCTTGTTTACGTCAGTTTAATTTTCTTTTCTTTGTAGGTCGGTTATATGCTATGCAAACTGGAATGAAGATTGATAGTAAAACTCCAGAATGTCGTAAATTTTTATCAAAGCTAATGGATCAGTTAGAAGCTGTAAGTTGATTTATATCTTACTATGTTTAAATGCCATTTTATTTTGTGTGAGTGTATGTATATTGTCAATTACTGCTTTCCCCTGGTTGCACTCAGCAGTGTGTTTATGCTACTTGCGGAAAAACCATGTTGATGTTTTAAAAAGTTACACCATAGGGGAGTTGTACTATAAAGCAGCTTCAAATATCTTTGCATACATGTTCTTTCTTCTTCCACAATGTTGTATATGGTCATTGATGCTTTCTTTCGTAAGTGGTGAATCTTTTCTTACCTTTCCTCATGCAGTCTCTTGGATAATTGATTTGGGAATTTTTAAATAGCTCTTATTATAAAGAAATGGATTATTTCCTTAATGAAAGAGATGATGAAGGGCATGGTATCAGTTGTTTGTACTCTCTTCTTGTGTTAGTGCCAGGACAAGATGCTCCTGTGGTTCAGGCATCTTTCTCCCCTTGCAGGAATGTGATGATTTGTTATGACTCTCAGTCTTCAACATGGTATAACTTCACAGGTCACAGTGGAGCTGAATGTGGTTCCAGCCATAGACCTCATGCTTCCTAATCAGGGCTCTTCCCTGTTATCATATGCCCATCTCTCCCTGGTTTCTGTCCTAGTCAACCTTGGTGCGTCCCCCTCCTCCAAGAGTGTTAGCATTGATATTGTAGCTTACTTTCTGTTTGCTTAACTACTCAGAAATGTTTTTTGGAGTGATGCTGGGGATTGCATGGAGCTACATCTCCAGTCCTTTTTTGTTTTTTATTTTAAGATAGGTTCTTCCTAAATCACTAAGTTATCTAAGGTGGACTAAATCTGCAGTCCTGTGCATTAGCCTCCCGTACTCCTGGAATTATAGACATTTCCCACCACACACTGCTGAAACCTGTTTATTTGATCAGATGCATGTTTTGCTTAGGAAAACAAAATTTAGACAAATAAAATAAAAATTTATATACTTATCAAGCCAGAACTCATTGTTTTCGGTGTTTTTCCTTATTACTGGAAAGTTACTGCTCAGATCAAGGCTTACTCTATGAAAGAACTTCCCTAGCTGGTTGTATTGAGTCCCCGTAGGTAGTGGTGTTTCTAGCTTGATATGACTCTTGCCTCCTGACTCTTAACTCCTGTCATCTACATACCATGTGGACCTGGTGACACCATCAAGGGAATTTGGCTCCCCTCTCCCCCTGAAAGCCTATTTGGACTTCATCTCTAATGCTGCTTCTCTAGATACAAAGTAAATTTGAACACTCTTTGTGGGTAGTGTTAGGACTAAAAGGAGAATGTATTCACATACACAGTGTATTTCTACAATTCCAACTCCCAAAGAGATTATATATAGAATATGTCTCTTTATTAATTTCACAGTGCTGTGTAACAATAATATCAAAGGTAGTATTTATTGGAAAAGACAAAATTCAAACAGTTCTTTTGTTATAATGAACAGAGCTGAAAATCTTTTATGAGGGGACCAATCAAGAGTTGAAATAATAAGTAGGGTAAATTTATTCCCAGGGATGACTCATCTGTCATTGATATGTTTGTTTTACAATTTAAAAACTTAAAATACATTATACCTCTCTTGTCACATAGTTTCTGTTGAAGATGAAATAGCATACTTCCGATTAAATATCCCTAGAATTAAATCTAAAATTTTATTTGTCTTCACAAAATAAATCTCCCGTGGACATTAAATTGCTCTGTGTTTGTTTATTTTATGCAAAATTCTGAGGCTTTTTTTTTTTTTTAAGACAGTGTCTTACTGTTTAGTTCAGGCTGACCTTGAACTCAGTGTGCAATCCAGGATGGCTGAGGCCATGTTTATATTTTAATTTTTCACTTTATAACATCTTTGAAAAAAAGCAGTTTTTAAGAAATAATATGAAGCTCATATCTGAAATTACAGAAGATTGTTTTATTCAATCATGACAGTGTTGAATAAAAAGTACTGTGTTGTTTTTAAAATACTTATTACATATAAAGTAACTGTATATAAACTGGCAATTTGTGTAATTGTAAATTGTGTTGATTTGAGGCATTAAAATTTAAGAAGTTTCCATAATCTGATTTTGAGTTTTTCATCTTATACCTTATTTAGAGATAGAACTCTTTTTAACACATTGTGCTCTGAGAGATACCAGGGACAGTAATGGTCCTTCTAGTTTTAGTTTTGTTTTGTTTTGTTTTGTTTATAGAAGAAATTGAAATGAGAATATATTGGGGCCAGAGATATAGCTCAGTGGCACAAGTGTCTGGCATACACAAGGTCCTGAGTTCAATTCCTGGCACACCCCCCCCAAAATGATACTATAGTAAAAACAAATATAGTTAAAAACTTAAATTATGTATACTTGTCTTGGTTACTTTTTACTCATTGCTGGGACAAAATACCTGACACCCAGAATGAAGGAAGGAAAGATTTATTTCTTACAGTTCTTGGAGGTTTCAGTCCATATTCATTTGGCTCCAAGGCAGCATGATATGGTAGGATAGCCATTCATAGCCACTGCAGACAGCAAGGCTGGAACCAGCAAGAGAGCGAGATGCCTTCTTCCCACAGATACATAATATCCTGGCTCCACTCCTGGGCAGATGAAACACTCCTAGCACCAGTCAGAGTACTAGACAACAAACCAATCACACATTGGATTTGTTAGATTCCATAAGTGCATAAGGCTTGGGGGCAACTAACATAAACCATGACAGAACTTAAGTAAGAATTTTCTAGTTTTCTTTTATAGTAACAATACTTGCTATATTATTATTTAGAAATATTTGTCTTCATGAGTATACCTGGCTATATATTATCTTTTTATTCTTGTTTATTTTGAGCTTTAGAGCTAAATTGTACTTTTAGGTTGTTATGAGTTTGTTCATAATTATAGAAGAATTGGATTTCATTTTAAATACTTTGGGCTGAGAGACAGCAAGTTTGTTTTAGGGAGATTTTGGTGATATGTCCTAGTGAAGTAAATATAAAGTAATTTACTTAAAATGATTATTAGAATTGTGTGTGCTTCAGTAGACATTGTGGTGCTACAAACTCATAGCTGTATATGTGATTTTATTTTAGCTTAAGAAACAGTTGGGTGATAATGAAGCTATTACACAAGAAATAGTTGGTTCTGCTCATTTGGAGAATTATGCTTTAAAAATGTTTTTGTATGCAGACAATGAAGATCGTGCTGGACGATTTCACAAGTAAGTAGAGAGGAACATAAAAATGATTTTATCAGTTTGGTTACTAATTACACAGGGCTTTGTTTTTTGGCTTTTTGGTTTTTTTAATACTTTCCGAGTATTAAGATGATTTTGGGTCATGAGTGTGAGCCTAATTTTGTAAAGAAAATGGCTGAAAGAAGAACTACCCTGGACAACTCAGTAAATGTTTCCTTATGAACCAGTATTTAACATGTAGGAAAATGTAAGAGTTGATTTTAGCCAAAATCACAATCTGGCCCAATGATGTTGATTTTAAAAATACTCTAAACAATTCAAATGGTTTTTAATTATTATAATATTTCAATACAAAGAAATGCATTATGATATGAAATGGGCTCAAATAATACTATACATTTTCTAAAATCGAAATCATAAAATAAAATCATAGTATTTTGACTTGTAACATGAATATTGTTGCTTTCTTCTAATAACGTTCACAAAGGAATTCCATTGTGACCTCAAACTTTGATTTTGAGTTCACAGTTCAGAGTGCTTTGGTAAACATTAGAATTTTCTCTTGCATGACAGTACTACTACATTGTAATCTTTTTCATTTAAACTAGACCAGTTCTTTTTTCTCTTTCAGAAATATGATCAAGTCCTTCTATACTGCAAGCCTTTTAATAGATGTCATAACAGTATTTGGAGAACTCACTGATGAAGTGAGTGTACATTTTTTATTGTCTTACTAGCTGAAGATAAGTAATACTGCTCTTTATCCGTTTTCTTAATGCACTATTTAGTTAGAGCAGCATGTCCATCAGAAATGTAATAGAAACAAGGTAACTAAAAACTTTGCACCACTTTTAAAAACAAAAAAGAAATAGTTGAAATTATTTCAAATAATATATTTTAAAGTAAGTTCTTTTAAGTCTAGCAAGTATTTTGCTATTTCTCCTATGTGTGGCTACTGTTTTGAACTGCACAAGTTCAGATTTTCTTATGGGTTCACATGCTATTAATCCTGTGTGTTAGTTTCTACACTATTATTCAGAAGCAAAGACATTTTAGGATTATTTTTTCTTATTTTATCTGTAATCAAAAGTGAATCTTACTGCAAGTACTTGAAGAGAGGAAACTGTCTCATTCTCCTCTTATGTCTTTAGCATTAACCATAAATCTATATATTGAGCAATATCAAAATAAAATAGTGACTGGTTAATTAATACTTCAAATGTTGTTGTAGTCAGCTTTTCCTTTTTATCTGTACATAGAAATAATATTCAGACTGTTTATCCAGAATTTTCTTTTGTAACAACTCTAAAAATATTATTAGATCTCATTTACTTAAAGCATTTTTCTTTGTCCATTTCCTAATATATTTTCCTTTCTAATTTTATGTCATTGCTTATAGTTGTACAAAACTAAAGTCTGTATTTTTTTTATTATTATTCAAGTGGGGCTTTTGTTTTTACTTTAAGTTACATTTATCTGCCACTATTGTGTTTTTTAACTCTCCCATTTGTGCTTTAGCTATATGTATTCACACCTTTTATCTGTGCCTTATAAATTTCTTTTCAGTATTCTAATTAATTCATTGTTTTGTAAGCTTCTAATATTCCTGTGACTCTCTTGGATTCTATAAGTTTTGCAATAGAATCACCAGAGTGTGTCTATTTTTAACTTTATGCTTTAAAGCAAGGGGTGTATCAGAGATCCCAGTACACCCAAGTGAGTGTACAGCAAAGGCTTAAATAAATGAGATAAGTGGTATGATTTTTTTAGGGCTCCAGGAGGATCAAAATCCTGTGAGAGTTTGAAAACTCTGATGTCTAAGACTGGATGTCTCTGGATTGCCCATATTTATTTAGGGAATTAGAGTGGAAAATGCAGGAAATTGAATAGACCTTGGGAGTGGTCCAAGGACTTTTCTAAGTAACAAATTATGTTAACAAGAAGTATCTTAGAAGATCTCCATGTTGCATTTCACTATGTAATCACTGCCTGTGACTACATAAAAGTTGAAGATCATAAAAATACAGTATGCCAGTTGCTGCAGTCCAGGATAATAACTTTTCAAACTATAATAGTAATTCTTTTTAATCATTAAGTTTTCAGTCATTTGCAGGTGAATACTTTTATAAAATGTAAATTCAAGTAGCAAATGAGTTACTAGAGAAATGAAACTTTAAAAGGATGTACAAGTGTAAGCCTGATTTGCTATGAGTTTTCTAAATACTGTCAATTTCTGTACTACATGTACTAGACTTTACCTATTGAGCATCTCTAATCCAAAAGTCCAAAATCTGAACTTCTTCAAAATCCAAAACGATTTCAGTTTGTAACCTGAACCTGAAGCATATCTTTATTATATAAGAATGGATGGACCATATTTTAGTAATACATATTCTGCTGTATATAGAAAGTATTTTATCAATACATGAAATTTCAAAGGAAACTGTCCTAACCAATGTTAAATATTTACTTTATATTTAAATGACTTTATTCAGAAATACATAGGCATTTTTGTGTTATTGCTATTATATTTGGAAATATTACTTGTGCTTAGAGTCTGAAAAAGACAATAGAAGAAAAGACATTTAACAAAACAATGACAATAGATTTTTCAAATTGGTTACAAAAAGTAGTTACAGACCTAAGAAGCTCAGTGAATCCCATGTAAGATAAATACAAAAAAAATCACATTTCAGAACATCATAGTGAAACCAGTGATAGAAGAGAAAATCCTGAAAATGAATCTCAGCAAATAGTACATGGCCCTTAAGGTCATGGTGCTTTGGAAGATGCCTGACTTCTCATTTGAAAAAAGTAGAGACCAGAATGAAATGATATATTTAAAATCATGAAAGAAGAAACAAAAAACTATCCACTATGATATGTATCTTTAACAATAAAACTATACTTCAAAGAATGATCATAAAGTAAAAGATATTTCCTGACAAATTAATTCATTTATGGCAGATCTTCACTAAAGATCTGAAGAATGGTTAAAAGCAAGTTTTTCAGATTAAAAGGAAAATAATATCAAATGAAAATTTCAGTGTGCAGGAATGAATGTACAATGAACATAATGTAAGTAAACAAAAAACTTTATATACATTCTTTATTTAAAAAACACATGACTATATAAGTAGAAATAATTATTATTTGTACACCTTTGATACTGTAAAAGAAAGTATGGAAGGAAAAAAAAATGGTAGTACAAATAAAAAACAAGTAACAACTTTTAAACTTGAGTACAACTAGGTCAGTATATACTTAGGATAAATCAGAACTCTAGCATAAAAATAGAGATTTTTAGAAGAGATGAATAAATGCAAGGTTTAACTGTATGCTGTTTACAAAAGATACTCTTTAAATACAAAGATAGATATTCCGAAAATGAATTGGAAAAGGCATTCAGTGCAGATAGTAAACAAAATCCGAAGGGACCATATTAATATTAAATAGTCTTTAAGATGTTAATAGACGCAAAAGGAGATATTTTGTAACAGCAAAGTAGTCAGTTAATCAGGAAAACTTGGTTATAAATTTCTGTACACCTAATAATGAGTTTCAAGTTATATGAAACTAAATTGACAGAAATTGGAAAAAAATTTTAAAATCATCATTAGAGATTATAACATGCTGTCAATCAACAATGAACTGAGTAGTTTTAAAATGATTAAACTTAACTAAAATGAATAAAGGCTGGCCCAGATGTTTAGAATATGGAAAAATAAAAACTTTCCTACTTGGTGGAAATGTTAGATTTTTTATAACCACTTTGGGGAAAAATTTGGCAGATTTTTATAAAGTTAAACACAGCTCTTCTTTTACAGCAGTTGCTTTTCTGGTACTTATCCAAGAGAAATAAAAACATATGTCCAGAAAAGTCCTGTTCAGGAGCACTTATAGGAAATTTATTCATAATAACCCAAAACTGGAAACAGTCCAGATGTGTACCACCAGGGGAATTAATGAACAAATTGTGGCATTACTCAGATATAAAAAGGTGCTGACTACTGTGATAAGTAAAAACATGAATGAATCTTGCAGTTGTACTGAGTAAAAAAAGTGTCAAGGAAGTCAGTCTGTATGATTCTCTTCATTATGTATTGCAGCAAATTAATAAAAATTAGACAGGTTTCTTCTGGAGGAATTACAGTATAGAATGAGAGACAACTAGATTTGTGTAATGTTGGATTGGAATTAGAGGAATCCTATTTGTGTTTTTGAATATATTAGATTAATATATGTGTGTATGTATGTACTACAAATGCATGTATTTATAATATATGCCATTATGTAAATACACATGTAAGGTTCACTGCATAATTTCTATATGGCTGTACTGGGGAGACCCGAAACACTAATACTTTAGTTGCAATGAGCCCTCCAGGTCCCTGGATTGGAGTTCTATAGCAGGAACCAGTACTAAAGACTGAATCTTGAGTAGGATCAGGGAAAGTATTAGGTAAGGCTTGACATCTTTGCATCAGAAAAAGTGTAATCATTATCAGACCCAAGAGCCAACTTGAAAGGATTTCAACTGTTCATGTCAGAGGCAGCTATATGATCAAAATAAGAATGATAATAGTGAATGGTAACTCACTGACTAAGAAAAAATTAGTGAGTCTGTATGGACAAATAAAGTGAATGAATGATGGAAGAATAGAGGAGGCTCTTTACAGTAAAATTCTAATAAATATCTTTCCTCATGTTTCTGATTAATTTCAAAGAAGAAGGTAATAAGTTTATAAAGGTGAAATTTGTCATTCACCTCTCTAACCAAGTCCTGCAATCCAAATCATCAATATTGGGACAAACTGGTATCATGTGACTCCTGATAAGATGAACTGAGAAAGTCTTCAGCAGTAATACTGTCAAAAATGCATAAAATGAACCTAATCATGAAGAAAACCAGATAAATCCAAACCAATAGACATTTTACAACTAAGTTAGTAGGGGGTTTTTTATCTCAAGGTCAAGAAAAACTAACAAATGATATTACAGATTGAAATCTGAATGAATCTGACCACTAAAAAATTCATACTCCTTAGATTAGATCTAGACCTGCAGCATATGTAACTACAGAATACAGTGTTGAGGCAGCTGACAGAATTTACTGTGACTATAGATCAAACAGTAGTGTGATATGTTAAATTTATTTGATTACTGTTGTATATAACAGTGTCCTTGATCTTAAAAATGTAAAATGAAAGGATAAGACAATGAACTGTCTTCAACTTCTCTTAAATGGTACCAAAACCAACATTTTAGTCATTATGATAATAAATATATTTAATATTATTTTTTCAAGCATGTCTCACTATATTACATTCCACTGTTTCTGGGGTTATATAAACTACTTCTTGTTTATATGTTTGGGAGGATTTAGAGACAAAGAATATAAATTTGTTACCTTTGATGTCATCATAAATTGGAGATTATTAGTCCCTTTTATATTATTACTTTGGATATGTTATGAAAGCTACAGGTTCTCTCTGCAGTGTGTGTGCATTGTACTTTTGCATATAATTGGAGGAGTGCCTCACAGATACCCTGAAGCCTGTCCACTAACCTTTCCATGCAAGCCTAAGTCAAGTGGTATACGCAGGTTTAGTATACACATTTTTCACAAGCAAAAAAGGTTTACTTCAATTTAGTGTCTTTTACAGTGTGGTTTCCAGCAGATATCAGAATCATTTGATGTTTTTGGTAAAAGTTTGAATTCCAAATTCTATCCACTTCTTCTTTTACCATGTATTTATCAAGTTCTGTGTACCAAACATTATTCTAGGCACTAGCAGTCAGTAGTAGATAAAGTGCCTGCCATTGTAGGAATCACATTACTGGGGTAGAGAAAAAAATAAGTTAATAATTACAGATGTATATATTATGTCACATAAGTATCATAGAGAAGTTTAAGATAGAGATAAGAATGTCAGTTTTTAAATAAAAAATCGGTTGAGGAAGGCCTCACTGAGATAATAACATTTTAGCAAATCTTGGAGGAAATAAGGGGATAATTACAGGTATTCCAAGAAGATGCAGAAGCAAGTACAAAAATTTTGCGATGGTTCAAGCTACTTCTTCATGTTCACAAAATAGGAGGGAACACACTGCCTAGATCTAGAGTAAAGAGGGAAGGTGATAGATATAGATGGGGAGAATGAGTTCAGGTATAATTGATATGATTGTACTTGTCATTAAAAAATATTGTTGTTTCCACTGAACTGGACAAAAGATGGTAAGGAGAGCTATTAGGATAGTATTAAATAGTCAAGGCAAGAGGTAATAGTTATTTAACAGGGTTTGCAGTAGAGGTCATGGTGAGAAGTTTCTGGATAAAATTTAAATATAGAGCTGAGAAAAAGTGAGAGAATCATTGCTAAATTGTGAGAGAATCCAAGGGATTGGATTTAAACAACTATTAAAAAACGGCATTGCCGTTTACTGACATGTGGAGGAACAAGTTTAAATTTAGTATGGAAAGATCAGGAAAGTGTTCAAACATACAAGTGAGGTGTCAACTTGGATGTGTAAGTCCTGGGGCTCAGAAGAAAGGTCTGAAAAGAAGGTACAAATTAGGGAGTTGGCAGGAAAAGGTGATATTTAAAGCCATTAGACTGGACGAGTGCATCAAGGTAAAATGTAAGAAGAGAAGATGAAGAGTCTCAGAACTGAATCTGGCATTCCCTGCCTTGAGTCGGGAGAAAGAACCAGTCTAAGGGATTGAAGGGATACCAGCAAGAGGAAAGAAAAACGAGAAGTGCTTGCTCAACAGAAAACCAAGTAAAGAGAATCAAAGCAGGAGAATCAATCAACATTTCATGCTAATAAGGTTGAAGAAATGACGTATGCATTGAACTTAGCAATACAGAAGTAATCTGCAGTCTTTACAAAAGGAGATACAACGAATGGTTGGCATCAGAATCTGAGTAGGCTAGATTCAAGAGAAAATCAAAATGGAACAGTTGGAGGCAGCTTGTATAAAACATTTTCCTTCGAGATTGTTCTTTGGTGCATTATTGGAAAATGTCTTGTATACTTTTAATAACTTATGCCAAAAAAATTTTTTTTCACTTACTGGTTCATGTCATCCTTCTATGCACTAAATTTGAGAACCCTTGATCCCATTTATGGCAGTTAGTGTTTTCTTACCTAGTCATCCTTGGGGGAGTGCAAGTGAATTAAAAATTAAACGAAGACTATATACTGCTGCTAAGTTTAATAGCTGAAATTTGCAGTTGTCAGTGATTTTCATCAATCTGGTTAAAAAACAGGAACTTAAGAGGCCAGAGACAAAAGTAAAAAGTTCTTTATACAATTCCTGTTTCTCAGAAAGGATGTCTAATCAGCCAAAGGGAGCTAATGAATTTCAAAAATACTGACATCTTGAAAAATTTCCTCTTGAAGTATTGTATAATCTCTAAGATTCTTTATCCTAAAGAAAATAAACATTAAAAAGTACATTAGTTTCAAACTAATAACTGTCAGAAATTTCTGTTAAATATTATACATGCCTGTTTGGCCAAGTAAGGGTGTCTTGGGGACTGTGAAATAAAAATCAAACTTTATTACTTTATGGGCTTTGAGGGAACTTTAAGTCTGATTACTATAAGGAACCTTTTTTCAGCTTAAAACTAATGTTTTTAACTTTGCATACTAGTAAAGGAACCCAACCAGTGTGGTTTGAAGCTTTCCACCCTGCTCATACTATGAAATTAGGACTGAAAGGATCTTCTAAAGTAATCATAATGTGAGTTTCTCAGTAACTTTGTAGCCAGGATTAAGTTACCTTAGGTTAGGGAAGATTTTATTTTTAAAAATCTTAAAAGCAGGCAGTTTAAGTTTTCCTAAGCAATTTATTCATTTAGTTTCAAAATAATTCTGTTTGTATCTACCAAAATATATTCATCAACATACATTTAAACAGCTTACCTGTTAAAGCTCGTTTTCCCTTATTTAATATATTTCCATTTTAGCTACAAATTACAGTTGTAAGTATAGCTTACCACGGCAGTGCTGAACCTGCTCTACTACTGAAATAGTACTGACCTTGAGTAAATCATTTTATAATGGCATTTCTTCATTTCTACAGTGAGAAAATGATAAAACCCTAAGAGAAATAGAACCCTTGTGGGAAAAAGATAAGGAACTCTTGTGAGATTGCTGTGGTTTATAAGCTTCCCCCCACATCCATGTATTTCATGTTGGTGCTCAGGAAACTCCATTGCTTTCACATATGTTCTTTGTTCTCAAAGAATAAAAAGGGAAAGGAGAATGAGCCTATGATAATGCAGTCTCTGTAGGTCAAAAACAGTCAGACATGAAATTTTGAGTTTTAATTATATGATGAACATAATTGAGCTTTCTAACCCTGATATTTTATTCCATATCACAAAAATTACATTTTCCATTACATTATCACAAATAATCTACATTGGGCAGAATGACTTCCAGTAGAATCAAGGAATTGAAAGTTTCAGGCACATGTGTTTGTTGAACCACTACTTATGGTGCTAGAACAAAGCCAAGTGCTTAGAATGAACAGCAGGCAAACAGATTGTCCCTTTATACTGCCTAGAGAACATGTGAGTATGTTTTACGGTACTTTCTAAACATACATAAAGATATGTATAATTAACTTAGCTCCTTCCCAGAATAGAGGTGAGTGGTCTTGCCTATAAATTATGATAAATGTTGTTGAAGAGAAGACATCAGACTGCTAAGTAAGATTGGAAAGATCAGGGAAACTTTTTCAAAGAAAATGACATTTGATCTAACATAAGAGGAATGAGTTGAGTAAGGGTAACTTCACGTGTGAAAAAAGTGGGAGGCACACAGAAAGAACAGGTCATAGTTGCCATGGAAATGTGCTCACACAGCTGAATGAGTGAACAGTATAGACACATTAGAGAAGGCTGTACATCAAGAACCAGTAACCCAAGTTAGAGTTTGTTTTATATTTTATGTGCATTGAGAAGCCACTAAAAAGATTAATATAAATTGGTTTTTATTCATAATTTAGATAGCTCAATCTGAGTACTAGGCAAGGGAGTTGTGATAGAGGGGAAGAGCCAAAGAAGTTTTCGTAGATCTATACCGATCTTTAGTGAAAATAGTTTGATCTATAGTTACTATCTTTTATGTTTCATCTTAAAATTCTGTGTAGCCTATTTCTCTCTTGTGAATAAAAGTTCCAAATTTTGTTAGAGGAACACTAGAGTATTTCAGCTGCAGACCTTTTCTGTGACACCCTACGGGAGAATAAGGTGTGTGTTTTAAAGACAGCTTTTCATGAAGTATTTCAGACTCTCCATAGTGGTATAATGAGCAGTAGGGTAGGATTGCCAGGCTCTTTCAGAGATGTACAATGCCAAATGTGTTTTATCTCAGAAACACTTCTTCTCTATGGTGTAATATTAATATAAAAATACTCTTTTTTAGAATATGAAACACAGAAAGTATGCAAGGTGGAAGGCAACATATATCCATAATTGTTTGAAAAATGGAGAGACTCCTCAAGCAGGCCCTGTTGGAATTGAGGATGATAATGGTATGTATTTATTTAAGTAAATAATTTAATAGAATCATAACTGTTCAGTAGATTATTCAGAATTTCAGAAAGAGCAAACTCAGGTCCAAAATCCATGAAAATTAAGTATAAAAATATCAATTTAGAGATAGTGAGCAATAAGACTAAATTGTTCTAGTGTTTGTCTATATCAGTATAGTAACTTGGCTGTCTCCTATTTCTAACCAAATTTCACTTCTATGTACAAAAGGCAAACCATGTATAACTTATAAAATGTGTCCAAACCACAGCAAGCATATTAGTTTTATATATCTGTTTGGGGTGTGTGTGTGTGTGTGTGTGTGTGTGTGTGTGTGTGTGTGTATGTGTGTTATTTTTGAGGGAGTGGCTAATATATCACATGGTTGAAAAAATGATAGCATATATATAAAAAATACAAAAGTGAATTTATGATTTCCACTATATCCGTGATCTCCATAGATCCTACCAAAATTCAAACAAGTAGATACTACTTTTAGTTTTTGTGTATCTTTAGAAATATCATTTTTATGAGTTCACAAACAAATATAAATATTTAGATCTTTTTTTTCACACAATTGGTAATATGTATACTTTTTGCACCTGGATTTTTTTTTATATATATATATATATATATATATATATATATATATATATATATATCTCACCATTATGTGTCAGATAGGTTATATATTTAATCATGAAAACATGAGCATCTGTTTCACTTGGCATTTCATTTATTTTGTCATGGAATATGTATGATGAAAAAGAAAAGGAAAAATATTCTCATTTGCAGTGCTTTTTTTTTTTTTTTTTTACTGATTAGACATTTAGGCAGTATAGTACACTGTTAAAAGGGGAAGAAACACTGTTCTCTGAACAGAAAAGTCTACACGGTCCTTGCATTTTATCGCACAACTTACAGGTGTCCATAAAGATGGTCATGTAGTACAGGGGTCAACAAAATTTTTCTTGTAAGGATCAGAGACTGTTTTAAGCTTGTGGACCATACATTCTTGATTGCTATTGTCCATCTCTGCTATGCAAAAGTAGCCATAGTCAATATTTAAACAAATACGGTTGTGTGCCAATGAAGCCTTGTTTACAAAAGCAGGCAGTGGTCCACAGGCTAGAGCCAAATCTAGTCAGATTCAGTCACTTAGATTTGTTTATGTGATGAACTGTATTAAAGGTTACCTAATACTGGACCAACTTTACACTACATAATGAGCCTCTCTTGGTCTTTCTCTATGCTTTGGAATAGATTAAATACTGTTGGAATGATCTGCTCTTTAACTCCTAGAAATCTTGGGAAGCAGCTGGCCCTGGTACTAAAGATGGCTCTTTGGTACTATTCTATTCAAGTCAGTCTCCATGGATGATTTTTTTTCTTAATCAGTACTCATTAAATGAATGTATACTAATGAAATAAGTGGTATTTTACTTCTTTTGTGTGGTTTTTCACATATGTGTGCATTGCTCACTGTTTTCTGTGCTGCACAGGAATGTGCATACTTGTACAAGAATATATGCATCCTCTGAAAAATGGCAGCTGAGGGTTTCCATGTATCATTTAAGAATGAGTAGGTGATAAATAAGCACATAAAAAGATGTTGAGATCTGGAATCATTAAGGAAAATCAAAACCACTTACAAGATAACTTGCCTACTAAGAATCTAGGCTAAAATTTAACAAGCAGGTGGTACGAAGTATTGGGAAGGCTATTGAACAATCTGGAATTCATATATATTGCTTATGGAAAAACAAGGTTGGGGGCAGAATTTGTGGTAGTTTTATGGACAATTAACCATAATACTTCATGTAAGACCTAACAGTTCCACCCCAAGCTTTACAGACAGAAGTGAGATAAGTGAGTAGTTGGGCATTAAAAGAGGAAATTTCCTACAAAAGAATATGGGACAAGCTTTTGAGATAACAGGAATATCCTATTGTGTAGCTATGATGGTGTTATTACAGTATAACCTGTGGCTTTCAGATGACTTTCTACCTCAGTGATTGCCTGTTAGTCTCTGAGGCTTTGGGGGACATCCAGATTATGGACACTGACCTTAGACTAAGGTCTCATCTTTATTTCCTCATTTAATCTTACTTCCTTTGTAAAAATCATATTCAGGGCACAGTTCATTTTGTAGCACTAATAAAAACCATTTATTAAAACTATAGATGTTAACAGAAAGTATCATCATCTCTTCAGTTAAAACCATTCCTCCCTTCTTAGTCTTTTTTTTTCCTGTATGAACTCTGATAACCTCTTTTTTATAAAGTTATTGTATAAAATATTAACAAATATGTAAACTTACTATATTCATGGTGACATAGTCTCAGAAGTTTTTTGTTTGTTTTGTTTTTCAATCGTACCGGGGATCGAACTCATGACCGCATACTTGCAAGGCAGGCACTTATACTGCTGAGCTAAATCCCCAGCCCTCTTAGAGTATTTGCTACGTGCTAAACAGTGTAATTGAGGAAATGACTGTTTAGAGAAGGTGTTTTGCCTGAACTCATAACTAGTTAATATAACCATGATTTGAACCCAAACTGTGAATTCTATTGTGTATCTTCTTGTTCTACATTTAAGCAGATTGGTTTTTTCTTCAGCCAGTTTGACATTAGACAATACCTGTCTTCCCCACTAAACTTTTCAAGAATACAAGAATAATTTATTATAATAAATTAATAATATAATTTATTATATTAAATCAATATAATAAATGTTAATTTCACCTTTCATTAAATGGGTAGTATCAACATCAAGAGGAAGATTTCTGTGCTTTAGAAAGGGACATGAATTTGTAACGACTTCTGCCTCCCATGACATACCATTGTGCTTGCATTTTAAAAATATTATACATGTACTTTTATTAGCCAGGTATCAGAGATGAGTAAAACATTGTTCCTTTGGTACAGAAAATTCTAATTTCATCAGGAGTGATAAGTTAGTAATCATTTACAGTCCATAGTGATAAAGGGCTGAGTCTGAGCAATTCTGAGAGTTACTTGAAATAAATGAAGTAATAAAAGAGGGGAATGCATTCTACAACTGAAAAGAACAACTATAAAATTAGGCAGAATATAAGAACAAGCAAAGAAAATTGTTTTGGGAAGTGAATTGGAAAAAGTGAGATAAATCTAGGGGCTGTTAGAAATCCAAAGGGTAAATGATAACAGCCTGGGTACAGTGTTGGCTGTGGAGTTAGACAAGAGTAATCAGTAAGACTTGAGACAGTCTGTTGCGGGAGAAGAGAGGAAATGGAAGACAACTGTCATGTTCCCAGCTGAGTTGATTGCAGACATGGCGATTCCATCAAAGATACAACTAACTTAGGATGAGCACGTTTAGTGAAAAACTTCAAGAAAAGACATTAAGATATTAAGGTAATTACTCCTTGAAGTAGTTCAACTGGCAGTTAGATATCCTACTAAAGATTTCAGAAGGAGGGGCTGGGATAAAAGTAGAACTTTGAAGTTTTCAATTAAAAGCAAGAGTTACAGCCAAAGTAAAATTCTGGCTACCCCAGGGAGAATGTAGGTGGCCAAAGAACCAAGGTCAAAGATTGAATGGTTCTTCATGTTTAGTGATTTGATTAAATTGAAATTAAAGCCAAGCCACTTCTGATATATGAAACTTCTATATGAAACTTTTTATATACACATACTTTTGTAGTAAAAGTAAAAACTAATGCTAAATTTTTAATTAACTTCAAATATTTGTTTTAAAACATTTGACTAGGGTTGGGGATTTAGCTCAGCAGCATAAGCGCCTGCCTGGCAAGTGTGAGGTCATGAGTTCAGTCCCCATTTTTTGGTATTGGGGATTTAAAAAAAAACTTTTAAAAACACATTTGGCTTTTGCATCCTTTATGTGATTATGCATATACTTTTTTATGTGTATTTGTTTTTTGAGATAAGGTCTCATGTAATTTAGACTACCTTGAACTCATTACGTGGCCCATGCCATCCTTGAACTCCTGCTTCAGCCTCCCAGGTACTGGAATTACAGGCATGTGCCACCATATACACTTACATACAACTTTATTGTCTTAAATATCATATATCAGGGCCTATTTCAAATGGATCATTTTAGGTGCATTAAAATGTCTGATCATCAGTTTTGTTTTTCAAGCATTCTTATGATGTCACTGATTTCTCTAATTTTAACATTTTTACTTTTCTCGAGAGAAAGAGATTATATTCATTTGTTCACATCTGGAAAACAGAAATGGTAGGGCCAGAACCATACATAAATCTGTACTAAAATAAAAAATGAGCATACAAATTAGTTTTCTGTTTGCCCATTTTTTAAAAATGTTCTAGTGTCTCTTTTCTGACATAAAACTTTTATATAATGAAATGCATGTATGTTAAATGTAAATACTTTAGTGACTTTGGAGACAGTTAATGAATCTGACTACTCTAAATCTGAAACATTTCCATCACCCCCAAAAAACTGCTTTATAACTCCTTGCTAGTCTATTCCCACTGTAAGAGACAAATTCTTTTTTTAGCCATACATTAGTTCTGCCTTTTCTAGAATTTGAAATAAATGGAGTCATACAGTATTACTTTGTGCCATCTTCTTTCTCTCAGAATTGTATCTTTGGGGTTCACCAATATTTCAAACATCGGTATTCCTTTCCATTCTACTGCCGAGTAGAATTTCCATAGGATGATGGACAGTTTATTGTTTCACTTACTGGTGGACATCATGGCTGTTTCTAATTTGAGGTTATAATGAATAAAGCTGCTTGAATATTCAATCACCTGTGCTTTTTAGACATACTTTGCATGTTATATGTACATATAAAGGTTTTGTTCTGAGGCAATGGGTAAGACAGAATGGCTAGGTTATATATTTTTAACTCTTCAAGAAAGTCACAAACTATTTTCACAAATACTGTACCATTTACATTTTCCTCAGCAATATGTGCTGTTCTGTTGTTCTGCATTCTTGTTCTTCTATTCTACATCCTTCCCAACATTTAGTATTGTCAGTCATTTTAAATTTAGCTGTTCTTATATAGTGATTCCTCATTATTTGCATTTTCCTTAATTTGCATTTTCCCATTGACTAATGATACTGAATCCTGTTCTTTGTGTTTATTTGTGTTTATTTATGCATCTTTATTATATATATATATATATGTATCTTTATTTTTCATATGTAGTCTGCATCAGCCAACAATGTAGTGTATATTAAAAGTCTAAAGTCTGCATTTCTAAACAAAGTATCTCCTTACCTCTTCTCCACAGATAACTGAATGTGAAATTTCATTCCTTTTCTTTTAACTTAATTCTTTGAACAATACATGAATCATTTAATAGTTAATATACAGTAAATCCTGAGTGAAATGCAGCTGCCAAAAAATAGAGTTCATACTGGGTAGCATAACTGTGTTATGTTTGCCAAAATACCGTTGTTTTTCATTTTTAAAAGTTTATTTTAGAGAAAAATGTACCATGTATAAAAAATTTAAGAATTGAAAAGTGTTAACCTGAAGGAAATGATAATCCTATATGAGACAGTTGGTTTTTTCTAAAATCAAAATACAAAGCATTGATTTTGAGATAGGGCCTATTTATTAAATGAATTAAGTGGTATTACATTTGTACTTTTTTTTTGTCATGTGAATATAGCAAAAAGAATACATTTGTATTTGAAAATACTTGCTTTAACTTCGTGTCTGTTTAATAGATGTTGAAGAAAATGAAGACGCTGCTGCACCCTCTCTTCCCACTCAGCCACCCCAGCCATCATCCTCTTCAGCCTATGACCCGAGCAGCATCCCATCAGGCAGCTATACTGGAATCCAGATTCCTCCAGGCGCTCACGCTCCAGCTAACACTCCCGCAGAAGTGCCACAGGGCCCCGGTAAGAATCCCAGTTCCCCTTTCATAAATACGAACTGCACTTCGGCCATATGTGTGCCTCATAGAGATGGCCCACATCCTATGAAATCAGATGTGCAAAAAACACAAAGTTGTTCTCATGAGGTTTTACTGTTTATTATAATCTAGTTCTGTGAGCATTAACAAGTATTAGAGTGTATTGATTACTTCTAGGTTTATTGAAAAGAGTAGTTTCTACATTTTTGCATGTATTAGTTTTTCTTTTTCTTGCCTTCTCTTTTTTTTCCATTCACTGTCATTTAAGAATAACCTGGAGGTGAGTGAGATTTCTTGTTGGCTGTGTCAGTCAGGATTGTACTGTAGTAACAAGACTGGGCCTTTAGGTCATTTTGCATGAGTTAAGTAACATTTAAAAGTTTTCTGTTTTAAATTTCTTCATATTTTAAAACCTTTACTTTGATTTTACCTGCAGATCATGCTGGTATTTTGTCTTTAAGGTTGTTAATGAGATTGATCATCACAGCACTTGCCATCATTTGGGATATTTTACCTTGATTTTTCAATACCTTATTTATGATCTGGGTGATGACATTTCATAGTCTAATCTGTTTGAAGTTTTTAAGTAAAATTTCATGGCGTACTCTTTTAAAGATTTTAGTATCCTTTAAGAAACCTTCCAGATTTATAGAGTAACTAAGCCACACCAGCTACCTCACTGTTGTGCTTACCTTAAATGAATACATTGCAGAATTCACTTGACCGTGTCAGCACAACCCCACACGGGCATTCTCATGGAGGATCACTCGGTGCATCCAGGAGTCAGCTAATGCTAAACCACAAGCTTGCTAATCCACAAATTAATCTGTTATTCAGTTTCTTCAACCTGGGTTCTTTCTTTTTTCTAAAATGAAATTAATCATGCCTACTTTTCAGTTACTTTAATTTTTAAGGGGAAAACTAAAAATTTAACAGTAAACCTAACACAAAAATCCATGACCAGCAAATTAGCTTCCTTTCCTTCATTACTTTCCTCTTCCTTCCAAATGTTATGCCAAATAGAGGGTATTTAATGGTGAATTAGTAAACATTTAAAACCATTTTTTTGATTCAAGAGAAGTGTTACATTTACAAATAAAACTTTAAAAATCCTTACAGAGAGATTATCAAAAAGGTACTGTCTTAAGTAACATCTTTAAGGGTACAGCTGTCACATACATCCTGATTTGTATGTAGTTTATGTGCATGCACATGTGTGTGTGTGTAAGAGCACTTTTAGTAGGAGAGCTGCATTCAGTTAATGAAATTGTTGTTTTTGTACAACAAAAATGATAAAATATGGGTAATTTCACGTTCAAACAATATATACTTCTTGAAATATTGATGACATAAAGATAGGTACTAGGAGGGTAAGTACCCTTCTTTCATTTCAGTCTACTTAACTTGGGCATACGTTGTTTTTCCTCCCTCTCCCCTTCCTGCCCATTCCTTAGAGAAGAGAATAACTACACATCATAAAACCTTTATAGGATGAGGCCCTATCTTATTTTATACATTTAGCTGTTTGCACAATTCTTGCAACAACTATATTGGATATCATCTCTTATTTACAGAATCTAAAGAGATTAACACTTAACTAAGAAAATAGTCATACCTAATGAGAGAATCAAAATTTGAACCTAGATCTAGTTTCATGTATTCACCACTCTTTTCTGTGTCCCTTCCTCCAAAAAACTAAAATTCTGTGAAGTTCTATCTCTCCTTTTCTGAGAGTCTGTTTCCCTTCAGTGTTGGTTTGAGATATCTTTTCTGTTTTATTTGCAGTATTTCAAAAATCAGTTCATAGGGCCATTGACATGCTCAGTGGCACAATGCCTGCCTAGCAAGTGTGGGGTCCTGAGTTCAGTTCCTGGTACAAAAAAAAAAAAAAAATTGGTTCATAGATGTTAATAAAAACAAGAATAACATTTTTAATTTATAAATATGGCAGGTGTTTCCCCTCTTACTCACTTTAAAGAATGATTTACTTTCTCACATATAAAGGTTCAGGATGCACTTTTATCAAAGGGAAATCCTTGAGATAGCAAAAAAAGAATAGTTTGTACTAATTTACAGTTTCATTTCTTCCATAAAAATCCAAATGGCTACAATGAGGGCAGGCATAGGGGTTGTCTCAGCACACTGTATTTACCTCTTGTGCTTTAACACTGGGAAAATATCACATGGAGGCAGTTATGGTATACTTGTTTTCCTCTTGAAACACATGCTTCTTACAGTTTGCCATACTATAACAAATCTAGGTGAAGTAAACTCATGTTATAATAATACTAGCCTTTTAATTCTAAAAGAAGCTCACCTCACACATAGACAGTTGGCTGTATTGAGTTTTCTTAGGCTTTGGAGCTTTGTTACCAACACTCTGACTTATTGGTTCTCTCAGTGCCATTCCCCATGGTTAAACTGAGGTTTTACTTAGCCCGGTTCTTTTTTTTAACTTCACTTCTCCTATTCCTCTAGATTAGTGTGTCTTTCTCCCTTTTCTCTAACTCTGTAAGTCCTGCTTTCTCTCAGGGTTCTGTTTACTTTTTGTATAATCTTCTCTAGTTTTCTAACCAATGCCCACATCTCCTTTTTCACAGTCCCCACATCATTTAGTCTGTACAGCAATTTAGTACTTAACTGGAAATCTTTTCATTCTTTAATACGCATTTATCCTATCTAATATACTATATATGTATGTACTTTAAAAATTAGTCAGAAGTTACTTATTAACACTTCTTTTATATATACAATAGGAAAAAATTCCAAACCCATTCTGCTCTTCTCCAGTAGTGTTTTTAGAGTCACATCCCCAGCATTCTGCAGTCTGGGAGCCATAACTCTTTGGACATTGTCAGATGAGACTTATCCAAATCAAGACTGAAGGAAAAAAATAACTCGATGTGGGCATTTCCATAAATAAGTAGACAGCATGTACTAATTTAACAGGTATTTATAAGCTTGTGTTGCGCCACTCCTCTGGGCCCCTGGGACAGGCCTGGCCTACACATTTGCAGATAAACAAAGGACAGTGGCTTCTGACTGTGCTGCCTGAGGCATGTTGAGCTGTTCGGTTCAAGTTGGAGGTGAATGATTGTCAACACAGCCCTTAATGAGATGCAGGCTACATTTTCTTTTGTTTTTAATATTGTTCAAATGAAATTTTACTACATAACTAAACATTTTCTCCCTGTAAATTCAATTTTGTCCTTGTTAATATTACCTAGTCACATGGAATAGTACAAATAAGCATTTGAAGGTTAAATAAGGCCTTGACCAAAAACTATGCCTTTTCAAAACATCACATAGTTGGTTGGAGGATTTTAATGTAGGAAAAAATACAAATTATTTAGCAAGTTGATATATAAATTAGATTGTGAGAAAGTTTATAAACTTGCCTTTTACATAAACATCTGTGTAACAAACATATACTATCATCTACATGCATTTTGAGTACAGCTGCTTCAAAACATTATACTTGTTTTTAAAGATCCCTCTCAGACCTTATAATATTTTGCTATTATGTTTGTGCTTTGAAATGTTTGGCAAGTTAGTGGAGGAAATTATTCCAAATATGTGTGGTTTCTGTGTACATGTATTTGGTTAGCTCATCAAAATCAAGCAAAAAATAGTAACAGTTGGTTAATTTAAAATTTGTACGTCTCAACATTGCAGTAATACTTACAAAGTTTTTTCTGTGTTTTATGTACACTGTACATAAGAATATTCACTGAAGCATTAACTGTCCTTAACAGTGTCAGTAGTCTCTGTAGCATCCTAAATGTTTATCAGTAAAGGGCTACTTTTTGAGATAGTGTATGCATAGAATGGAACAACACCACATAACATTAAAAAGAGCAAGGCAGTTTGAAATGTATTAATGTGGAATTATTGGTAAATCATATTTAGTAAAAAATGCACACTCAGTATAGTATATATGCAGAGCACATTACCATTTGCAAAATACACATAAAATGCCTCATTGATGGGTAAGGGGATTTATTTAGAGGATTTTGATTTAGGAAAGAACACAGACCTAGCAAAAAACAGCACATAGATAGATAGATAGATAGATAGATAGATAGATAGATAGATGGAATTGGAAACACATGAGAGCCACAATGGATTTGAAATGGGTAATACCCCTAAAGTGGCTTGGACTAGGAATGATAGGCAGGCTTTCATATACGTATTTTTTGTACTAGTTAAAATTTGTACTTGACTTTTCACCTGTATACTTTGTATTTTTCAAGATTTTTTCCAATTTTTAGTTACAAGGTAAATTTTTCATGACATTTAATAGTTCTACTAGCTATAAATGAAGTTTGCCCTAAGACAAAATTAAATGAAATAAAATAGTTAAATAAATTTAAACTGTTATTTTCCTTGAGTGGAAGGTATGATTCTTCAAAGTCAGTGTCTCATACTAGGGAAACTACTTCAGAACATTAATCATTCTTTGTGAAACCATCATTCTAGTACCCTATTAGGATATGTGTTTGTCCCTCTAGAAGCCTTTTTATATTTTACTTTTCCTGTCTTCCTGTTTCCTTTGCCACTTAACCCTTACTGCAAATTGCCTATTCCAGTTTTACAGATTTGAATTTAACCTATCAGCTTGGAACAAATGAACTTTGAGAAATTGAC
Source organism: Hydrochoerus hydrochaeris (assembly GCA_004027455.1). Classification (NCBI taxonomy): domain Eukaryota; kingdom Metazoa; phylum Chordata; class Mammalia; order Rodentia; family Hydrochaeridae; genus Hydrochoerus; species Hydrochoerus hydrochaeris. The sequence goes on from PVLA01008894.1 coordinate 53,888, forward strand.
TTCAATGATTTAGAATAATCAACTTTTCTTCATTCACCTCCCTGTTAAATGAATTATTTTGTCTTTCCTTTAAAAAAGTTAGCACTACTAATTTCTTTGATGAATAATATTCAACTCTAATGTTAATTTCACTGCTAGTTACTCATTGAATATAATAATTTCGAGATGTTCCAGCAAAAAATCAAAGTAATTGCTCAGCCATCCTACAAAAATACTATCTTAACAGAGTGCTTACTGGAGTCAGACATGGTGGCACGAACCTGTAATGTCAGTACTTCAGGAGGGTCAGGCAGGAGGATCACAAGTTCAAACTGAGCCTGGCCAACTTAGTGAATTATCCCAAAATTAAAAAATAAAAAGCTGAGTATGTTCACACATACCTGTAATCCTAATAGTCAAAAGACTGACTCAAGGAGGACCATCAAAAGTTCAAGACTACCCTGAGCTACATAGCAAGACCATAGCTCAAACAAAAAATAATTAATTTTTTAAAAGAGTTGTAATGGAGTTCAGCACAAAGGCATTAGGTTCAATCCCCAGTGTGCAGGGAGGAGGGGGACTAAAATATGAATTTTATACATGGGTAGCACTCATAGTTTGTCCCCAACATATTCAATTGGCTAAGAAATTAAAGAATAGGAAATAAGTCTCTTACTTTTACAAATATGTGGTAATCATTAATTATAAAATGAGTTGAAGCACTATACATGATATATAAACACTCTTCATGATTTTCCTCTATATGTTCTGTACCATTGACTAACATCAATTAAGTATAATTTGGAACCCATAATAAGGTTTCAAGAAAATGAGTAATTTTCACACGATTCTTTAAATTCTTCCTTGGTACATAGTTAAGAGGTGTAACACTTTATACTCATTTATGGTTTTCTGATTTGCAGGTGTAACAAGTAATACTATCCAGCCTTCTCCACAGACCATCCCAGCCATTGATCCGGCAGTCTTCAGTACAGTTTCCCAGGGTGAGTCAGCTGTCTTTTCTGAGCTATATTGGCACTCTTCAGTTGAGATTTTATTCTGTAATTTTACCATAAGTACTATGTATGTAAATGTTCTTAATTTAAATGAGAAAGTTTAAGTGATTGATAACAGAAGTCTTCACTTACGTTCACTAGATTTGCAGGATTGCTTCCTAAGTCCAAAGGTTCCCTTTTGTTATTGTTCTTCTGCTATACCACTTGATACAGTGGCTCAAATATCTTTCCAGGACTACCACGAAAGCTTCGTGCTAGATTAGTTTGGTTCAGGATTTCTGTGTTTTATGATGATGATTTTTTTTTTTGATGATGATCTTTTTTAACTACATTTTTGTTAGATTTTCTCAAAAGAAAGGAACTGACCTTTGCTGAAAGAAAAATCTCTGAGATTGATTATGGCAGTTGTTTGATGTATAGGCTATGTGATTGGTTTGTTGATTATAATCTTTCCTGTGGTTCTTCTGTTTTTACCTCAAGTCAGATGTTGGGTTTATTTTGATCTCTGAGTTTGTTTCTTCATATGTCTAATGAAATTTAGATTTTTTTATAATTAAAAATCATGAAAATTTTTAAGTAGTTGTTATTTACTTTCTGCTGATGTTATATGGATAGGTGTCTCCTCTCACTTGATTTTATGTTCTCCTTGTATGAGTGAAAACTGGCCATTACACCTGCCTGTCAGCTATGCTATGAGCAGAGCTATTAAGGAAGGTGTGAGACAGAGGTGGATTCCATACAACTTTGTCAGCCTTGGCTCTGTCCTGGCAGTTTGTTCCACAAACTGTCTTGTATCTTTTTTGTCTAAGGTTAAAAGTGAGAGTTGAAAAGCTGTTAGGGTAAGGTTGGTATGCAGAGGTTTACAGAATGGGGGAAAGATGGGAAACAAGTATATTGTTCTTATTCTCTGTAAAGATTCCCATCCTCACTCTTAAAATGTGCTTCTACTCTTTCTGAGCTTTCTCTAAGAGATAATCCATTCTTAAATTGAGTTGTGCTTCTGAATTGAGCTTTTTTTTTTTTTCTGTTCCTCTCGTAGCATGTATCTCCTTCTAGTGGATTTCTGCCTTTCTAGAAATTTGTCAGTTCTCCATTTTCAGCTTTCTTACTCAGTCTTCTCTGCTTTTGCTTTTCAATTTTATAGATTTATTTACTTTTGTACTACCGTATCATTTTACGATGGTTTCAGGACGATGAATATCACTGTGCTCATTCGGCAGCCTATAACAAGAACCCTAAAATTGGTCACACAGCCATTTTATCAGTCCAGAGTGAGCATAGTACACTCACTGTTGATAAGGTGACTGTGTCTTCAATCACCAGAAACTGTGGAATATGTTAGTTACTTATAGTGAGGTGCATGAATCATTTTACGTATATTCTACCTTTCCAAGTTTGCCAAAAGCAAATGAGTTATGAGAACTAAAATTAAGAGCTATAATGATCTTTCAATCCTGAGAAGATTTGAAGAGCATCTGAGTATTTCATAGGGGAAAATAGTGTTATGGTGGTAAGGAACCTCTACTAAACTCTGGCAAATTACCCAAGAACATAGTGAAAGATGCTTATCTGTTACAGACAAATACATAGCGTGCCCAACTTATGCAGTATGCCTCTGTTAAACTTGTTATCCACATTCCTGCCTGTAGATGTACGGATTCCACCTGTATACTCCCTGTGTACAATCTAACATGGAAATACCTGAAAGAGAAATACACAAGTAGATTGATGAGTCAGAATAGGGAATCCAGAAATCAGGTCATAGCCACACAGTATAGGAATTAAATTAATGATAAAAGCAGTACTTACATCATCGCAGCAAGAATATGTATTGAAAATAATATTAAAACAGTTGGCTAACAGGTAAAAAAAAATTACATTAAATACCCATCTCAGTTCATGATTTAGTTTTGTCTTGACAAATGAAAAGTAATCAATTCCATAAAGTAAAACATCTTCTCTCCCCAATTGTATTGTTAAAATGCAACTAAAAGACATGGGGGTAAAATTTGATTCTTAAATAATAATAAAGAATTAAGGTCCAAGTGTACATAAAAAACTCCTATAAGTTAATAAGGAAAACTTAACTCAGCAGAAAAAAATAGGTGAGAATAGAAACAGATAACACAAATACACAATGAATATATGAAAGATACACAACCATAATAGTAATCAAGGAAATTGCAAATCAAAGTCAGTTTGGTTTTTTTTTTTTGTGAGTAGATGCAAAAATGATATACAAGAATGGCGATCTACAGTGTTAATAAAGATATAAAATGTGACTCTTACATCTTGTTGATGGTAGTATGAATCAATAAGCCTTTTTTTAGTAGCAGTGTCACTATCAAAATGACAAACTTTTCTGCCTTTTGACCCAGGTGTTTCACTGGTAATAATCTATCATGAAAGTATACTTCATGAGTACAGTGTATTTCTACAGATACTTATTTAGGAATTTTTGTAATAATAGAAAATTATTTTAAAGATACATTATGATCTGTCCCTGCTATGTAATAATATATACACATATTAAAAAAGATTGCCTAGATATACTACGCAGAAAGGCAAAATGCAGAGCATAATGTAAAGCATAACACTATTCAGAAGAAAAAAGACACAATGAACTAGGGATTTAGCTCAGTGCTTCACATGCTTGCTTAGTAAGTGTGAGGTCGTGATACCCAGTACAAAAAAAAAAAAAGACACAAAACTATGTCTTTGTGTGTGTGTATGTGTACGTGTGCACATGCACACAGGAAAATTCATGGACCTCATTCTGGGCTACAAAACACAGCTAAAAAAATTTTTAACCTGAAATCATAAAGTGTCTGCACTGAGACTGCAGCGGAATGTAAAAGGAAAACATTTACAGAATAATAAGCTGTAAAATTACAGAACACTTGGGAGATCAGTAGTATGTTTCTAAAAAACTTATGGCCAAAGATGAAATCTCAAAGATTTAAAAATACTTTGAAGTACATGAAAACAGAACTTAACAAACTTGGGGAATGCCACAGAAATATTGTTTAGAGGGAATGCACATAGTAGAAAAAGATCTATAAAAATGAACCTAAGATTTTGCCATAGCAAAGATTAGGAAAAGTGTAAATTTAAAAACTGAAGGAAAACACTGATGAAAAAATTGAGTATGCCAAAAAATTTTAAAGCTTCCCATGTTTATGGAATAGAGTTAAAATACCATTATTATCCAAAATGATTTACAAATTCAATATAGTCCCAATCAGAATACTAATAACATTCTTCACATAGCTAGAAAAAGCAATCCCAGTTCATATGCAAGCTCAGAAGATTCCAAGTAACCAGAGCAGTCTCAAACAAATAGAACAGAGCTGAAGGCATTACAATACCCAATTTCAAGACATGCTCCAAAACAGTAATAATCAGAACAGTGTAATACTGCGTGTATAAAGGATTATAGACAAATGGAATGGAATGGAACGGAACGGAACGGAACGGAACGGAACGGAACGGAATGGAATGGAGATCCTATGTAGAAATCAACCCACATATCTACAGCTAACCAGTTCTCAATAAAGGTGCTAAAAATACACATTAAGAGCAAAGACAGCCTCTTTTCTAGTAAATAGTTCTGGGGAAACCATACGTCCACATGCAGAATACTGAAACTTGACCACCACCTCTCAATCTATCCAAAAACCAACTCAAAATGAATTTAAATGTAAGATACTCTGAATCTCCTAGAAGACGTAAGGAAAATACTTCAAGACATTAATACAGGCCTGTTTTTTTTTTTAATATGACCCCAAAAGGACAGGAAGTGGAAGCAAAAAGGAAAGAAACAATGCACATCAAATGATACAGTCAGCACAATAAAGAAATAACCTGCAGGATGGGAAAATGTCTATTGATTGTTCATCTGACAATAAGTTCATATCTATAATATAAAGAACTCAAAAAAGGAAAAAAAACCAAGTAATTCAATTAAAAATAGGCAGTTGATATGAATACACAATTTTCAAAAGAAATACAAATTGCCAACAAATACATGAAAAAATGCTCAATATGATTAGCCATCAGAGAAATGCAGATCAAAACTACAATGGGATTGTGTATCATTCTAGTTAGAATGGCTTAAAAAATACTAATAAAGATATAAGGAAGAAGGAAATTTATATACTATTGATGGGAAAGTAAATTACTACAACTATTATAGAAAAGAAGGTGGCAGTTCCTCAGAACGCTAAAAATAGATCTAATACAGGATTCAACTATGCCATTTCTGGGTATATATTCAAAGGAAATTGAATCAGCATATGAAACAGATAACTGCAGACATGTATAATTCGAAATTATCAGTTCTTTCCTTCATAGATTGCTATTAACATTACATCTGAAACTTTGCCACCAAACTTAACATCATCTAGTTTTGCCTATGATAACTTTTAAGAGTTTTACCATTTCACTTTTTATGTTAGGCTTGTGATCCACTTCAAGTTAAATGTGAGAAAGGTATAAAGTCTATGTTGAGGATTTTTTGATGTTGTTTCTGAAAGTAGATGTTCTGTAATTTCCAGCAACATTTTTTGAAACAATATCATTTTTACATGTTATTACCTTTACTTCTTTGTTAAAAATCTGTGGTTAGTTTATTTATTTCCTATTCTGTTCCAGTGATCTGTTTGTCTTTTCTTTTAGTAAACCAGAGCATCCTAATTAATGCAGCTTTATAAGATGTCTTCAGTTTGGAGGGTCAGTCTTCCAACTTTGTTCTCTTTAAATGGAGTTGACTACCATGTGTCTTTTACCAACTCCGTAAAAACTTCAGTTATTTTGTTGATGAGCACAAAGTTACATTCTAGGATTTTGATTGGAATCAGTAGAACACAGTAGAACTGACAATCCACCTATGAAAACCATGGACTGTTCCTCCATTTGTTTATTTTTTCTTTGGTTTCTTTCATCAGAATTTTGTGGTTTTCCTGATACAGATCTTTTGCATATTTTACTAGATTTATACCTGAGTATTTTTTGGTTTGCCATTGTAAATGATTTATTACTGTTTATATATGCATAAACACAATGATATGGTGCTTTTAATTTCAAATTATAGACTTTTGTATATACTACTCAAAACAGCTAAGGTAGAATTAGCCTGGTTATTTATCATCAGGTGAGTATATAAGGAATAATGAAATTCTCAAAATACAAGCTTATCAGTTGATTAAAATTTTCTGCTCAACAAAAGACATTGTCAAGAGAATGTAGAGATGTGCAACAGACAGGAGAAAACATACAAAAGATTTATCTGGTAAATATACAAAAATATTATCTGAATTATCAGGTGATATACAAAAATATTATCTGAAATGTACAAAAACTGTAATCAAGACTAAGAACACATTCCTGTTTGTAAATGGCCAAAACACTTAGCAGACACAAAGGAGACTAATAGCAAGTACGCATAGGAAAAAAAAAAAAGCTCCACATCCAGATGTCATCAGGTAAATGCAAATTAAAACACCAGTCGGAGTCCACCACATACCCATTAGAATTGCCAAGATCTGCAACACTACCACCACCAGTTGCTGCTGAAGGTTTGAAACAGCAGGAGCTCTCATTCATTCATGGTAAGGAACCAGAATGGTGTAAATATTCTGGAAGATACTTGAACAGTTTCTTAACAAACTAACCATATTTGTGCTGTAAAATCCTGCACCATGATTCTTGATTTTTACCCAAAGACGTTGAAATCATGTCCTCGTAGAATCCTGTACACAGATGTTTATAATGGCTTTGTTCATGATTGTCAAAACTTAGAAAATAACCAAGATGTCATTCACTGATGAATGGACAAACTGTGGTATATCCAGATGAAAGAATATTATTCAGTGCTATAAAGAAATAAGCTGTCACAACATAGACATGGAGGAAACTAAATGCATATTACTAATTTTAAAAAACCAACCCAAAAAGCCGCATACTACATGATTCCGACTATGACATGCTAGAGATACTGGAAAGATCATTTGTTTTCGAGGTTCGGGCAGAAATGGAAACATGGATATAATGGAGCCCAGAGGACTTTACAACAGTGAAACAGTTCTGTGCACGGCTCTGATGATAGATGCATGCCATTGTGAATTTGTCCAAACTCAGAATATACAAAAGCAAGATGAACCCAATTGTAGACTCCAGGTGTTAATGATGTGTCAGTGGAGGTTAATTACTTGTGACAAAGGTACCACTCCTCTGGGGGATCTTCATAATGAAATGGTCTATAGGTAGAGCCAGAGTGTATGAGATACCTCTGTATCTTCTTCACTGTTAACGTGAACTTAAAACTACTCTGAAAAGTAAATTCTTTAAAATAAAAACCAATTCTACTACCACCTGCACGTCTAGCACTTCCTTTTACCCCTTTCCTGCTCTTTTTCTCCTTAGGGCTGAGTACTTGCTGCTTTTTAATGCATAAGTGTCTATGTATGTCAACACTACTGTGATTATTTTTGTAATACACTTGTGGCTAATTTTAGAAGAATTCAATTAGGAAGGTAGATATTTGAAGTAGTTCCTTTTTCACCTTTTAATATATCTGTATAGTATTTGAGTGTGAATAATGACTTGGCTGAACATCTTTTGAATCATAAATGTCTGAAAAGTAGCAGGCATAATCAAATTTTACCGTATTCTACCACTCTTGTTGATATTAAGTGATGTACCTAAGCAATGCCTGTATATAAGGGTCAGCACTGTTTTATATTTCACCCAAGATTAACTGCAGGTCAGGTCACTTACTTTCACTTCCTTCTGTGTCTTGTTTATTCAATTGGAGGAATAAAGCACACTAGAATGAGATTATTCAAGATCCTTGTCATATGAATTACTGGAAATAGCTACAGAAATTGGAAAGAATCTCCGACCCATTTTGGATTCCTCTGTCGTGGCATTAGATAAATCAACCTTGGAAATGGTTGCTCATGTCAATTGAGCATGTCTGTATTTCTCATTACACCAAAAAAAAATGATGTCTCTGATCCAGTGCTTTGCCACTGCAACAGAGAATTTGACTATTTGCTGTGTTCTGCCTGTTCTTGTCCTGCCCTATGCAGAGGAAAGCTCATTTGTAACAGTGGTCTCCTCCACAGTTTTCCTGCAGCTTGGACACAGCTTCAGAGGAGAAATACTGTATTAGAAAACCTATTAAACACCAGTTAGGGTCTACACTGTGCTTTCTTTCTTAAACTGAGTATGACTTTTAGTAAACCCTAGTGATAGGAAGAAAGCAGCTTTTATTTTGCTGTACAGAGCATGTTTTTTATTTTGAATATAAAATCAGATAAAATGAATTTGAAAGTTGTTCTTTTTCTGAAATGTGTTTGCCTTAGGTTTTAAGTGCTACTTTAAAGGGATCATAATTAGGTGACAGATTTTTTTTCTTGAATTTAAAATTTTAATCCATTTCATTATTAATGATTTGTTGTCTATATTTGTTAAATGAAGGACAGCCTGGTGTGTTACAAAAATGACCACTTGACATGAGTTAAGCATTTTGGAATGTTGAAAAGAAATTCAACATAAGGGCCAGGGGCTTAGCTCAGTGGCTTAGCTCAGGCCATCTTGAGGTCCTGAGTTCAATCTCTGGCAGAACGAACGAACGAACGAACGAACGAACGAACGAACGAAAGAAAGAAAGAAAGAAAGAAAGAAAGAAAGAAAGAAAGAAAGAAAGAGGGAAAGGGAAAGGGGGAAAGAAAGAAAGAAAGAAAGAAAGAAAGAAAGAAAGAAAGAAAGAAGAAAGAAAGAGAGAGAGAGAGAGAAAGAGAGAGAGAAGGGAGGGAGGGAGGGAGGGAGGGAGGGAATAAATATCTCTATATGTCTATACATTACATTTTGTGCCTAACTCCACAACTTGGTTAGTACACGTGTGTACTGTTTTCTAGGTACAAGTTATATAAATTGTTATGTATGTCTGTAAGCTTGATATAACAATATTTTTCAGTTAAAATATTTCATTCACCTTTTCTAAATATTGAGATTATTTTATTAAATTGCAATAGTTTTAAGATAGCTTTATCATTAGTAGAGTAGTTTATAGAATGTAACACTTCATTATAACATTTTATCTTATTAATGAATAAGCATATGTCAGCAAAACAATGCTAAAATCAATGCTATAAAAATAAGATTAGTGTTAACATTACTGCTTTCTTCCAACAGGTTCAGTAAATTTTGGATGGATGCCTTTATGTATTTAAAAGATTTCTCTGAAATAAAAGGGCAGAATATTCACAATGGAATGAACAGTGTTAAACTCGATTTTTCAGTTTCTTACTCACCTACATGGTGCATAGCCAGGTGACTAGAGCTTTTTTACTTCTAAAATCTGATAGGCATTAGTTAGGGGCTGGAGGTCGCATAAATTGAAGTGAGCCTGTCTAAATTGTACACAGAACTGAAGCATAGTTGTTTTTTGGATTTGGGAAACAAATACCAAACAAAAATACTGAAAGAATTGTGGAGAAACTGCTTTTTGTTTTTTATTATTTAATTGTAGTATACTAGTTGATTAATTGTATTCGTATTTTTTAAAAGCAAGACCAAAATTCAAAAAACTAAAATAGTTTCTTTTGGAATGTGTAGTCTGATTCACAGCAGTAAACCAAATTTTATATAATCTTCAATATTTATTCATTAAGTATTTGAAGACTTACTGTATGTCATACCCTACACTAGTTGCTGCATGTAAGTTTGTCAGTGTGTTTTCTTAAAAGCTGAAATTTAGTTGTTTAATTCTGTATGAACTTTATTTTAAAATGTAGGTCATTTAAAGTATGGACAGCTTTTTTGTGTAAAATTACTGAGCTTAGTCACAAGTACCTGGCCCTGAGATAAAAGCTTTAGAGTTACAGTACTCTTTCAAAATTTCAGAAAATAGTAGTATCAGAATTTAGTGTCGAACTTATCTGGAATTGCTGCCACCTATCTATATAGTATCAAAAATTTCACTTTATCTATTGATGGCAAAAATTAAGAACAACTTTAGAAAAAAGTCATTCTCAGTTCAGTCTTTAAATAGAATTGAAATATGTCATCAGCTTATTATATTCTGTGTCCCTAACCTCCTAATCAGTAAATACTTACTCCAGGTCTCATAATAGTTTCCACAGAAAGGGGTAGTAAATATACTGTCAGTTTGAGCTTGTCCTTAGAAATACATATTCAAGTGTATTCATGTCTTAGATTAAATATATTTCAATGTATTTTTTACCAAAATTTTTAGTTGGGCTCTGTACATATTAATCATATATTCAAGTGGAAAACTTGCCAGAAGTAAGTTTTAGAAAAATAATTTGTAAATTATTATTGTTTTCATGTTTATATTTGATTGAAAAAATTTGGAAACTGTAAATTTTATTTGGGTTGCACAAAAATGTAAAATGTCTTCATTTTTAAAATGTTAAATGCTGTGTTTTCTACACAAAATATGTTACCTTTTTTACTAAGGATTATATTTATGGTATACTGTAGCTCGAATGAAGACTAAATGGTTTAGTTTGTATTGTTCCATGAGAAGAGCAACTCAGTGCATTTAGCATAAACTTCAAAGCTACTTTTCTTTTTTCAAACAAGCTAATTTTTTGCAATTAATTTGCTAAGATATAGTGATAACTAAGTTATTGCTTCTTGTAGGAAAATCTTACTGTAAAAGTTATTTTATATTGCCATAAGTGGTTTATATTTATAATTAAATATTGAAATGAATAAACATCAAAATGAATATGAGATTGAAAAAACTTTACTTTTACATAACCCTAAATAATGTCTTTGATTTCAAAAGTAACCACCTACATAACCTAAAAACAACTTTTATAGTCTAATAACTACCTTAATCTTCTTCTAGGTGATGTCCGTCTAACTCCAGAGGACTTTGCTAGAGCTCAGAAATACTGCAAATACGCAGGCAGTGCTTTGCAGTATGAAGATGTAAGCACAGCCGTACAGAATCTACAGAAGGCTCTCAAGTTGCTGACAACAGGCAGAGAATGAAGCCTTTGTACAAGAGAAAATTCATGTATTTTTGGCATAAGGAGCTAACGTCCATTACTGTATCATCAGCCTATCAGGACACAGTTTAAGGGGGACTTTAGTGCCATTGAATGTGACAGTGAAATCTGTGTCTCTCTGATTCCTGCTGAAGCATTCAGCAGCAGCCTCAGCCAGTTTTCATTGTCCATTTAGTGAATCCCATGATCTCTGAGGTTAGTAAAATCCTTAAAAAAGTGTCAGTTGAACCCTACTTCAAAAATGAAAATACAGACTGGGGATTTAACTCTGGCATAAGCACCTCCCTGGCAAGCGCGAGATCATGAGTTCAATCCCCGGTACCATAAGAATAAATAAAATAAAAAAACAAAAACACACCACTATAAAATTACATTGGGAACAAGTGTTTTAATTCAGGTACATTAAGGGATTTTCTAAAAATCAATGATATTTGGAAAAACTACATTACTTTGGTATAAAACTCTAAATTTAACTTTTAATAAAGATTGCCAGAATATTCTGGAGATCATGTTTTTATTTTCCTCAAACTTCACAAAATAAAATGAATATCTGAAAATGTTAGGTGAATCCAAAAGACTATGTCAAAACCCTTAATTTGTATTAGTTATAACTATGATACAAATTTAAAGCTTTATGAAAGGAAATAAAAAGATCAAATAGTTGAGTCACAGTTAGACTCAAGTATCACATTGGTTTCCTTACTTGATTACCCTTATCCACCAAAGCTTAAAGTGAATTGACATTTGCTTCTTCGGCAGTTTGACTGCATGTATTAGAAAATGAAAAATCGTGTATGCTAATACCTGGGAACTTGGTGCTTTAAATAAAGGTTTTCCTCAGCTGCTGTGGAATGGATTCCAGAGACTACAAATGAAGTGATACTGAAGATTGTAAGACTTCAGATTCTCAGTCGTTAAGTTTTATAAGTTTTATGGGGAATTATAGACTTACCTATCACCTGCATTTGCGCTGTGTAGAAAATAAATACAAGGATTCTTTTAATTAGTTCAGCTTATTATAAAGCCAAATATCTGTTTTGATTTGCATGGTAAAATTGTCCTTTTAAAACATGTTTATATTTAGTTACAGAAATACAAATGTTTCTATAGTAAGAAACAGTTTTTTTAAGGTAAATCTGACGAATTTACCTGAAGTTTATGTGTTCCCTTTTGTTTATGGCGCTTGGATTGGAATCCTTCAGGTGTCAGTGAGCTGTGGCCCTATGAACTGTTCAGCTGTAATATAAGGTTTTACTGGAACAAAACCATACCCATTCATCTGTATTTTGTCTGGTTGTTTTGCACAACAGTAGAGCTGTATGGCTTGCAAGCCTAAAACATTTATCATGCCCTTTAAGAAGTATACTGATACCAATTCTAATTGCCTGGTTAAAAGAAAATGAATTACTAACATAACCATTTGTGTTAATGATTCTTTGCATCAGTATGCAAAGGTTTGATCGAATGAGTATTTAAATTAAATGAACAATTCGTAATTGTCACAAAAAAAGAAACAAGCTACAAAAAACATACTCCCTGAAAAATGTTCTCAAGTCTTTCACAAGATACATAAACAAGTATAGGATTCAGTGTTCATATCTGGGAGCACAGTGCTCTAATACAGCTCTGTAGAAATCATCATAACTGAAAACTGACTAGAATGATCTTTCTGAAAGAAGTACATTTCCACAAATTTTATTTTAAACCTTAACATATCTGTACACTAAAACTGCTACCTCCTATTTCAAACCTTCCTGGAAAGGTACACAGAGGGAGGAAGCACTGGTAACCATGGGAATCCACTGACCAGCAGACTACATAGTGTTGCGGAGTCCTGTCTGTAAAATAGAAATGATTCCACTTCATAGCCACCTCATGGTTTAGTATGCGAATTAAATGAGATTCCATACATGAGGTGCTTATTAGCACATGGTAGCATTCTACAACTGTTTATTGTTAAATGTAATGCTATAATTAATGTAAATTTTTACTTGTTATTTATTTCCCAAATACCAGGAAATCCCAGTTGTCTTTGTAGCCCAGTGCTTAAAAATGCTTTCTTGCATGAAGGGACTAGACTATATAATGTTTTCTAACTTTGTACTTGTATTTCTTCATATAAAATCTGACTATAGAATTAGGGTACACTTTCTGATGTAACACTAGGATAAGCCATTTTCATTTCTTCCTTCAACTTTGTATTCATTGAGCAGCTATTATGTGCCTGGTATTGTTCTTTGCAATAATCAGAAAACAAGAAAAAAATCTCTGTCTCATTGAGTTTAATGGAGGAGAAAAGGACATACTGAATAAAAGTATATCACATTTATTTGTCCAGTGGTTCTCAAAAGAGAATTGTGAGGATTGCAGGTCTCAGACCCCAACCTAGACCTCAATCAGAAACTCTAGGATCAATACCCAGTTTTTTGAGTTTTCAGAGACACTAGGTGGGTCCCTGAAGTTTGAGTGGGGTCCTTACCCAAGTCAAGAAGATTGAGAGGCTGGAATAAGAGGTTACCCTAAAGCAGTGGTTCCCGGAGATGTTCTTGGGCCGTTACCATCAGCATTAGAACCTGTTGGAAAGTTCTAGGGAGCACCCTTAGGAAACTTCTGCATTGGATAAAACTGCATTGGATATGGAGAAAACTAGAGCGCAGAACAGATTCTTAGGTGTATGTCAACATGCACGTATATAAATAGGGCAGGCAGGATAGCAAAGAGGCCGTGCTTAGCCATGCAGGTGCACGAAGAAAGCGCATTCCTGACGGAGTGGAAATGAGGTTTGGGTGTAAGTGGGACAAAGGTGGGGAGGCTAAAGGCCTAGGATGGTACAGGCTTTTTGGAAAGGGCTTTGACTTGACTAAGGGAGCAACTAGACGGTGTGAAGTATAGTCTGGTAGAACTTCTAGAGAAATCGCATTGGCTTCAGTGTTAGAAATAGGTCTTGATGGAGAGAAAGGTGGGGGCTGGCAAGCCAGTTAAAGGGTACTGCAGTAATTAGGATGAGATAGGAATGTTAGGCTGCTGGTGGCCATGCAGGGCATGAGACATGATTGGTGTGTGTGTGTGTGTGTGTGTGTGTGTGTGTGTGTGTGTGTGTGTTTGTAAAACCACAAAATAGGATATGAAGTATGGACATAGAAATGAAGATTGACTCCCTGGTTTTTAGCTTGAAAGCTTGGAAGGAATGATTAGTCATTAATCCCAATTGGGAAAGTTGCCAAATTCTTGTGATGGTCCAAAGTAAAACTGATAGCAGTGTTTTCTCTGTGTGACAAGAAGAAGAGAAGATGAGATAAATTTCTGTCTACAGATTGTCAGAGATACCTCATCAAGTCCCTATTCAGCTGGAGTTAGAAGCAGGAATTGTTCCCATGGTTAGCATGTCCCATGTAGGCTTGCAGACATCTAGGTCACACCAAAAACAACTGAAAAAATCAAGCTTTCATTACAGGCCTTGAAGACTAACATCCTCAGGTAGTAATAATAGAATTTATATCCAACTGGTACTTACAGAAATTTAAATTTCTGTATAGGCATTAAAAATTTATATATTGCCGGGCGCAGTGGCTCATGCCTCTAATCCCAGTACTCTGGAGGCTGAGGCAGGAGGATCGTTGCGAGTTCAAGACCAACCTGGGCTACAAAGTGAGCTCAAGGCCAGCCTGAACTGCATAGTGAGACTCTGTCTCAAAAAGACAAAAAAAAAAAAAGTTTGTATATCAACCTTTCTAAAGAAACTTACACTGTAATAGCAGTTGGAAGCAAAAACTAATACAAGTTGAACATCCCTAACCTTAAAGCCCCCATGGCCAGAAATCTAAAAATGGTTAGTAAACCCAAAATGATCGGAAATCAGAAGAATTTTGAGCATCAACATAAAAAGTTTGGATTTTGGAGCATTTCAGATTTTGGATTTTCAGATCAGGACGATTCTGAAATCTAAAAAATGTCTAAAATTTGAAACACTTCCCAGTCCCAATCATTTTAAGAGTTTTAAAAAATTCTCAGCTTGTACTCAGCAATCACAGGGGAAATAGGTTTTAATTTTTATCTCAGTACTATCAATAATTGAAACAATTAGGGAACACTAGTACGAGTACTAGACTCATGTGGTACTTAGGACTCTGAATAAAACCAGCCATCATTTCTTGTTTATGCAGTTGGTTTCTTTTCTCCTTCGAGGTGATTTCTGTGCAGGATGACATGAAAATGATCCACTAACCTTGTTTCCATATTTTTTCCTGTACAAAGATTGCACATAACATAAATATCTGCCTTTTTATACTGAATTTATAATATATAAACTGTGATTGATGATTATGCAAATACCAGTTGAGTATATATATTTACTGATCCTTTTTCAATACTGTTAAGATATTGTTTATAAATATTCCCTGATCCTTAAAGTAAAATCCTTCCAAACCATCAGCCTTGAAAAAAAAAAAAAATTGCTATAGGTCACTATAGCAAAAGCTTTCAGGCTAATTCATTCATTTTGGTACCATTTTGGAGAAAAATCTCAGCACTGCACGTAGAATAGCAGAGACCTTGCTAAATATGTTTGCATATATGCACAAATATGCATGTCAGGATATATATATATATATATATATATATATATCCTTTTCAAAAGAATTATATATTACATATTATATAATTTATGTAATATATAAATTATATATTACTATATAATTATATATTATATATATACTATATATATATACTAATCCTTTTCAAAAGGATATATATATATACTAATCCTTTTGAAAATAAACCATATGGAAGAAAAAGCAAAGAATAATTTATTTGTAACCCTGATCTCATCTGTTAAAGATTAGTATTATTTATTATTCATATATACTTTTTTTTTCTTCCTGCCATACTGGATAGTCTCCACAAAATGTAAAGATCTGGATTTTTCTAATAACCTTTGATCTGTTGAACTGAGATAGTAGGTACTCATGCCATTTCAGTTCAAGCTTTATATAAGGAGTTTGGAATTGCAGACCACACAGGGGCATGAAGTTTCATTAGAAGTCTTCTCCACTTTGCTTTAAATCTGTGTAGATACACAAGTGTTCACAACTAAACAACTGAAGGCATTGTTAAGTGCCATAAAGAAAACACTAATACATTTCTATTGAAAAAATAAACTTTTTGACCCAAAACTGGACCTGCAGCAGGACAGTCCAATGGGATTTGGGCATTTGAGTTGTATCTTGAAAATGAGCAGGAATCCAATAAAGTGGTATGAGTAGTTAAGATGGAAGGAAAGCATAAAAGGGAAAGTACAGTTGTGGGAAAGCACATACCTTTTTGCAATTGCAGCAAAATAGCCATCTTAGTCCTAAGGCACATCTTTCTAACAGCAAGTATACATCACAGCAGGATAGGTAGAAATCTCAGTATTCTCTTTATACAGCCATTCAATGTATAGTGAGTTAATTTTTAGAAAAATTTCTCCTTTTTTGCATGTTGTACTAATTTGAATTTTAAAATTCAACATGTTTCACTATTATAATCCAAGCAAGATCTCAAATCAAAGTATGTTATACATTTATAAGCAATAAAAATGCATTGCTGACAGTTCTGGAGGCTGGGTGCCTTCAAGATGGTGTCACCAAATTCAGTTTAGGCCCATTCCCTTGCTGTATCCTCGGTGGACAGACCAGCTCCCCCAGTCCTCTTTCATAAGGACACTATTCCTAATAACCTCCCAAAAGGCCTGCCTCTTAATACTATTGCCTTAGGGATTCATTTGCAATATATAACTTCAGGAGGGAGATAGCCATTCAGACCATGGCATGTCTGTAGTGCATTTTCTGTACTTCATAGCTGTGACATCTGCATATATTAATAAATATGAATACTGAGCATTTAGAAATGGAAAAGTGTATTAGCAGGCATGAGACGCAAAAAAAGGTGGAATAGATCAAGTCTAAACCCCTCTTTGTACTTTTATTTTTCCTAAAACTGAACTTGGTGCCCCTGTGTTGTATAACACAGTGATCCACAATTCTAAACTCCTTACACAAAGCTTACACAGAACTGAACCTGAAGATCCCAACTTTGTATAAGCTTCATTTGCCCTATCCTGTGTTTTACATCACTGAAAATTTGGGTTCATCACCGGGAATTAGGTTCGCCTTTGGGTTCCCTGTGGTGAACCCAATCTTCAACTGTAGGTTCAGGGTCTGAGTGGCCAGGCCAGAAGGAGGGTGAGTGGCAGAAGGAAATGAGAGGCAAGTGAAGGGTGAAATATTCTAAGACAAAAGGAAAGGCTCAATTCAGTCTCAACAACATCCATAAAATTTCACCAAGTCCAGCCCTGAATGACTTGTGATTATTGTTACCATGACCCTGTGTTCAGAGAGTGCTCAGGCTGAGTCATCAATATGCTGCAGTTCTTGTGAGAAAGTTGAAAAGTTCACAGCAGGCAGGCGTTCCTTAAAATATTTTCAAGGACCTTGCCCCCACCCCACTTGCATCTTTTCTGACCAGAGTTGAAGATAAGCATATCACTCCAAAAGAAGTTTTTGACAAAAAGGAAAATACTATATTTCAGAAGAGGTATGTTTGACATAGTCACGAGTTACCATCTCAGAATATTTTAGTTTCCACATAACTTAATTCTTAAACTATTTGGGGATGTTAAATCACCCTAGGAACCTGAGATCAGTCCTAATCAACTTTTAAAAGCCTCATCAACATTGATGAAGGTGACCTAAACATTTTGAGTCACAAACTCTTAAAGGAGGATAGGGTTTAGAGATTATCTAATCCAAGCTTTCCATTTTACATGGGGTGGAACTGAGACCCAGGAGAGATGTAACTGCTTGCTTAGGATATCAGAGATGTCAGTAGAAAAGTAACAAAGGACAGCACCTCTGACTTTTAGACCAAGGATTTTTTTTTTTTTGGTATTTTGTTCAGAAAACTATATCAAAAAAGACATTCAACTAACAAAGTACATTTTGGTAATTTGCTACTGTTGCCAAAATGTTCATGGACATTCATTATTAATCTATAGTTGGTTAGTTACTTCATAATTCATAAATATTGTCTCCTTATTACCTCAAAATGCCTTCAAAATTCCAGAAATTAAAAATACATATCACTTCCAGGCTCATCAGGACAGTAAGAAACATATGCATGAAAAGATACTCATTGCCCAAAAGCAATGTGTGATAAAATGCCAAATTAATGAGAAAAGAATGAAGCTTTACATACCACTTTGTCCTTAGAAAAATGGCTGTGAAGCCTTTGTGCAGAAAGCAGAGATTGAAAACATTTGAATTCTTTGGGATTATGAAACTCATCTACTTGCTGTCCAAAAAATGTGTATGCCTTGAATGAAATATTCTATATTTTTCTTGCCATTGTCAAGGCAACATCAGTGTTTAATTTCTTTGTTTTCTCAGAGCAGAAGTTCTTAATCTGAAAAGGTTGCTGATATTGGGTATAATTTTTTCTTATTCCTTAGTTGAAATTTAGCCTTTTGTATAGTGAATTTTAACAAAACCCCAATAAAATATTAGAAGTTTTTGTCACAAATAGAAACTATAGATATTTCCATACCCCATAAAGTCATTCTGGTTGCTACTGATTCATTGAAAATTTACTTATACCCATTACTATTTTGATTTTATAGACATTAATAGACCTACATTTTATTTAATGCACTAATGAAAATGTTATTGTGTAACAATTTGATTTTTAATATATTTTTATTCTACATTTTTAACTTCTAAAAGTATTAGTAGTACATGTTTTATTACATAATAATTACATTCATATTGGGGACACATCTTAATTTTTTTTTTACTTCCCTGTCCCTCTTCCACCTTCCTTCCATCTCTTGATCCTCTTCAAATTTGCTAAGGCTCTATCTCCTGGTATATTATTTTATCCATAATCGTGTTAAATAGAAACAGTAGCCCCTGCAGATACCCACATCCTAATCCTCAAAACCTATGAATATGATACCTTACAAATGACACAAGAAAAGAGATTTTGTTTGGCAAGCACTGAGCTATGTCCCCAGCCTGTAACTTTGCAAATATAATTAGGATTAAGGAACTCAAAGTGAGGAGAGAACTCTGAATTATACAGGTGGGCTCAATATAATCACATGTGCTCTGAAAAACAGAAACCCTTCTTCAGCTTTTGGGGGAACAGGAGGGGGCTGTGAACAGAACTGATCTACTTTTGCAGGTTTTGAAGATGGAAAAAGAGAATCCACTGGGACCCTGGAATGTGGGTAGACTCCAGGAGATGGGAAAGGCAATGAAACAGATTTACCCTTGGATCTTAAAAAAAAAAAAAAAAAAAAAGAATGCAGCTTGCCATCACGTTAATTTCAGCCAACTGAGACCTCTGTCAGACTTGACTTCCAGAACTGTCAGATCATAAGTCTTTGGTTGTTTAATTGACTAAATTGTGATAACTTGTTATAACAACAGTAAAAACTAGTATATTAAGTCACTTTATTGTATGCATTTAAAAATACTACACTGAGGAACTTTACCAGACAAAGGTGTTCAGGCACAAAAATTACTCTGAGAGCTTTGCCCAATGGTGTCTACAATGGTTAAAAGTAAATCCTTCTGTAAGGATTTTTAACAATGAGTAGCATCAATGTCCACTGGGACCTAAAAGGAAGGACTACATATATATTTTCATAGTCACCAAAATGTTTTAGTAAGAATTTTGTTAGTAAAATCATAAGTATAATTTCAACTCATACTGGCTTTTCACTGTACTTTGTCACTGATTCTTATTTTTTCTGGCTTTCACTATCTCCAAATTTGGATTAGATTGATATATGCAATTCCTTGTGCAAGAATGAGAGCCAAGGGGAGAGTGATTTTAATCAACATTATTACTTTATGAGAACCCAAGTGAACCCAGCAGTTACTAAAAGAGCATGTTAGGGAATTGTTGCAGGAAAATTGAAACCAGTAAAGAGGACCTGTGCCAAAGGAACTGCATTTCTGTTCGTCAGTGGTAATAAGGTCTCTGGCCATTTCTTGATTGGAGTTTTTGGAATAAATTGCTATTCCTGCTATAATATACTATTGCCAAAATAACTTTTAAAATTGTTTCTGTTATCCTATATGTTAAAGGTAATAGCACTTGTTAAAGTATCTGACTAATTGAAGTTGGTAATAATGAAAGAGTTCTATACACGTCTATAGAAATTTCTTGATGTATTTTGAAAAGAACATTTTAAAGTACTTTATTGAAAACTATTATGAGATTTGTTTCTTACTGATATTTCTTTTTCCTGTTGAATTTTTACTTTTTGAATATATAAAATGTTCACATAACTCAAAAGTTCACATAACTCAAAAAATGGACCCTGACTGTGTAATATTATTTGATGGAAGAGCCCTAACTTATCATGTTTCAGGCCCTGCATTCAATCCTGGGGGTTCCATTAAAAACAGAAAGAAAAAAAAAGAGAGAAAAGAAAAAAATCAAAGGTCTCAGATACTTCTCTAAAAATATAAAGTGGCCAATAAATACATAAAAAGATGCTCTAATCATTAAGGAACTACAAACTCAAACCATGATGCAGTTCCGTTCCATATCTATGAGGATGGCTAAAATTAAAATGCATTCTTATTTGTTATTTGGAGTTGGGGAATCCTTTTTATTTAAGAGATGTTTGTTTTTGTTTCATTCGAAATTTTCCTTATAAACAACCACTACTGTGAAGGAACTCTACTGTGTCTTTATCAACAAAACAGGATCCAGTCTGTCTACTGCTGGCACAATCTATAGTACATCTTCTGGCACAACGTCCACATCCTTTGGTAACAGTTCTATTAAAAATATGCATTTAAATTAAACTCATCATATTACAGGGACACATGCATACTCTTGTTTATAGCAGCACATTTTATAATAGCCGTATCTTGCAAACAACATATATGTCCATAAACAGATGAATGGCTAAGCAAAATGTATTTATGGAGTATCACACTGCCATAAAAGATAAACTTGAGATATTCGTAGGTAAATGGATGAAATTAGAGAAAATAATGTTAGGTGAAACAAGTCAGACACATGGGCTCAAATATCACATGGTTTTTTGCATATGGAAACACAAAATGTAAGTATACAAATAGAGCAAAATAGGAGAGTGATAAATAGGAAGTATGGAGTTCAAATAATTACACAAATTTTATATTTTGTTGTTTCAAAAATACTTTATATAGTAATTTGTTTCAACGAATTTATTTTAGATTCTTGAAAAAGTTTTATGTTTGTTTTGTTTCTTTTTTGTAAGAATCTTTTTGACATGTCTAGAACTCTGAGTAACTATTTAGAAGATAATGTATGATACATAGTATATGGAATATTATTTTGTTATGAAATTTTATTTTTCATAAAATAGAAAATCACCTCCCAAAACTGCTAAGATGGTTAATTTTAATTGTCATCTTGATTGGCTTCAGAAGTGCCCAAGTCAGTAAAGCACACTTCTGGTTGTGGCGTGTGGACATGGGGCAATGTTCCCTGGGAACTATATACATAGTTGTTTCCTTGCTCCTTTCTCCCTCTCTTCCCTTGCTGTCTCCAGTCACCATGAGGTGAGCATCTTTCCTCCTCTGCACCCTCCTACCACGCCATAAAGTTTCTGCCTTGGAGCATTCATGGACTGAAACCTGCAAAACAGGTTTTCTTCTTTAAATTAACTTTGTCAGATATTTTGGTCACACTGAAGAGAAGATAATATAATTGCCTAATAGGAACTGATTAATAACAATCACCAATGCAAACATTGATTTACAAGTTACTGGTTAATTACTTTTGAAACTATGCATAAAGAGACATAATCATTCTCAGAACTAAAAAAAAAAAAAAGAGTAATAAAAGACAGGCATGCTAGAGATATCTGTCTCCACCCCAGGCCAAGAATATCTATTAGAAACTAGAGTATGATAACTGGATCTTACATAAAATATAATGTCAAAACTAAAATGTTGCCTGACTTCCGGTGTGTAACCACCACTTTAATTGATAAATCTTGAAGCTCAATGTGTCTCTTGCTCTTTCTTTTTGCCATGCATCATAATGCCTGACAGGAGATTGGAGCCTATTGCAGAAGTTCCCAATATTTTGTCCTGTATTTCTGCTTTATTTATTTACTATTATTCTTTATTTCTATTAATTTTGAGATTTTTTTCCTGTTCTTCTAATTCCCTGAAATGTGACATTAAAAAGTTTGTTTGAAATCTTTCTGATTTTGACATAGGCATATAATTGCAGGATCCAGGAAAGTTTTCAGATGATCCTGATAAGTACATTGAGCTCTTTAGAGAACTTACTAAGACCAATAAACTCAACTGAGGAGACGTAATATGCTTAAATCCTTAAATGGGTACAGAATTTAATCAGTGAGTTTCTTGACTGTATTACAGATAGCCAGGGACACATATTTTTAGAGTAGATTTAAATAGAGCCTAGTCAGCACAGCTGTAAAGGAAATTTACCTAGGTGACAGGGTAGAAAACCCCAAAATTCTCAAAGACATTTTTGTCTTTGGGTTCATCATAAAACTGTTTGTTTTTACAGGTATAAAATGTTTCATTCCTTCTGATTGTTATTACAAGAGATCTGTGTTAACTGATTTATAAAAGTTTCTGACTTTTTATAGTTATGAACTTAAAAACTGTAAAAATAAGGTATTAATTCAGATTGGCCAAATATATTTGAGTGTACTCTGATTTTATAAGCAAATTGTCTTATGTGTATTTGTTTGTCTGTCTACCTTTAAATAGCTTCTTTATTGGAGCTCAAGCATTTTTCTTCTTTTTACATTTTGGAATTTTTGAAACATTTGCCTGCAATTTAAATCAGCTTATAAATAAATGTCATTGAAATTAAAGACATACTTCCACCCAAGTTGTCAGCTGGTCAAAATGTTGTTAAAATTGATTTTTTGAATGTAATGTATATTTTTGTCTGTGTAAAATCAATGACACAAGAATCTTTCATTGGTTAAACTAATGTGTTAATTTTTCTGGTTCTTATAGGTCATCAAAAAATTGTTAAGATAGTTAAATAGAGATCTCTTAGGGTGGGGGAGCTGTTGAACAGGACTCCTCTTGGTGAATAAAGGAGCAGCTGCCTGGAAATATCTGATTCCAGTCTTTGTTCATTAAGAGAGCCCCAGTGGTTGTTAAATATATTACTGTGATATGTTAAATATATTATTGTGATATGTTTACATTAGTCACTGTCAAAAAGTTAGTTTTTTTATAAATATAGAAGCAAGTTTTTCTCATTAAAAGATGCTCTTGGTATAAAAGTAAATTAAGAAATAAAAATTTTCATATGGCTATGACAATTCATTATTGCTAATCTCATGCTGTATTAGATGTACTTAATGCCTTCCAGATTTACAGGTTTTCTAAAATGTTAACTGAGACTTTATAATGATGTTTTTCTTTTAGATTCAGATATCTACCCTTCTCTCATGCTCCAGCTACTTGTAATAAGAAGTATATTTCAAACCAATATGAGGCTACCAGTCAAAAAATAGTTTTTAAAATAAAAGCTTCTGTGATGTTTTTGTCATATACATATGCTTAGGCATTGAACAATCCAGACAATTCCACAAATTCTCTCAGTAACATCCCATTAAAGGACAACAAATTAGGTGAGAGCTTCTTTTATACTACATAGAGATGATGGACTCAAAAGGCTATTTTATACCAAAATAGAGTCTTAAGTATATTACAAAAATAATGTCATCAAGATTGTCATGCTACAATATTATGTATGGCTTTTAAGCTCAAGTTTTCTTTATAAATTATAACTCTTGTCTCAATAATCTAAAGGGATTCAATGAGGACAGCAATGATTGGTAAGGAATAACATTCTTCTGGCTTTACTTTATATTTCAATGTACTTGGTATCCAGATAAAATTATCAGTTAAACTCTTTACTCCTGCTACAATACTTTCTCAGATTACAGTGGAGACAAAAAGGGTCATCATCTATGACAACATTGTTTCTTGGTCTTTGTCTAAAACCATAAAAACAGATATCAGCAGATCCACTCAAAAGTTCTTTCAGCTTTGGGGAATTTAGCACATAATCGGAATTCCCTACAATCCTCAGGGACAAGCAAGCATGAAAAGATCTCGTTTAACTTTAATATAACAGTTAATACAACAAAAAAGGGGAATCTAGATGTCCCCCCAAAATGCAATTAGCTTTGGTAAATTACATTTTTAATTTTTTAAACCTGGCTCCCAGATCCTCATCATCCCTTGCCTTGCTTCATTAGAAACATTCTTCTTCCTCTTTAAATGAAGGAATTAGGCTCTGAGACCTGTTGCACAATCTTTGACAGGTCAATAGAATGGGCCCCACCACACTGATAACCTGGGGAGGAGGGTTTGCTTGTATTTCCATAGATAATGGAGAAATGCTATGGCTGTCACCCCAATGTGTGCAAGCATGAAAAGGGAAACAAAAATGAGACTGTGATAGAGCCTGCTGACAGCAAGACCACAAGTCAACCCACCTGCCAACAAGAGTGTTTGTCAACATGATGAGGCTTTCAACTCCATCCCACTGCCAACTGCTTCAGCTGTGAACCCAATAACAATAAGACAACTGAAGAAAACAACACAAGAAGTTAGGGCACTGGTGACATGGCAGGGCATTCCACCTACCCCTGAAAATGCAGTCATTGTTATGATGGCTGCCACAGACGGAACCGTATGTATAACCCCTGTGACAGGATGAGAGTATTGGGTATACGAGCCTAATCCACCCCTGCCCAGACCTATTACTCAGGCCAACTCTCTCCTGATGTCTATCACAAATCAAAAGTTTGTCATAGTCAGGTTGATTGGGTACCTGGTCCATCATCATTATTTGAGATGTGAGGTAAGGCTGCCATAAATTGTACCTCTCATTTCAATTATGCTCCATTGTGTGTAGAATATAGGACAATACAGTCCAATTATTGTCTTTCTGTTAAGTGCCCAAAATTTGTTTATACATAATCGTGATCAATTAATCCTTTTGATCCCCAGTTCAATCCATATAATGGGTGAAGAGATCAGTTCCTTTGCCCCTATTATTGTTTGTGTCTAAATGCCCCTCCCCCAAAGCTCATGTAATCATGGGGGAGGTTTCTGGAATTTGTGATTGATTTATTGTCTAGTGCTGCGATTATGGGTGGGAGTGCTACACCCTCCCTAGGGTAGCTAGCCTACACAGAAGTTGAGGGACAGAAAGAGTCTTCTCCCACCCTCCCCACTTTTGCTGTTGTTGCTTTTGGTATCTTCCATTGCCCAACTATTGCACCTCTGCCAGCTGATTAAGGACTGAAACCTCCACAGACCGTGAGCTAAATTAAATTTGGGCATTGGGCATTTTGTCTCAGCAATGAGAGAAAAGTAACTAAAACAGCCCCTAATATTACTTTTTGTGAAAACTGCATTTATTGAAATAATTATGCAAAATGTGCCCCTCCTCCTTTGGACCTTTGCAAGGGAAAAAATGAACAAAAAACTGTCTATGGGTCAATAACAATATATTGATTGAGGACCTAGAGGATTCCTAAGAGGAAAAGCTAAAAATGTTTCTGATTGGCATATGTCATTTTGGAAATGGGTTAACATATCAGGCAGACAGACCCTTCCTGAAGGAGGACTTACCTAGAAGGTACAGGATTTAGCATATCAATCCATTTAGCTGATTAATGGCAAACTTGGATCTATACAACCTACTGTTTGCAATCTTGCTCTGCTCTATGTTGGGGAAATAAGAATGGGTCATAATATACACCTACTAAGGACACTGTTACTAAGATGACTAAACAGAGTGGTAGCTGAAGAATTTTGATATGCACTTATAATCTTTGTTTTCCTTTATGGAACTATCATCTGAAATGAAACTTCCTTTACATGTAGAAAATGTACCTAAAATCATTGTACTTAAGCAGGAGAAGTTATCAATAAAAGTTTAATGATTCTAGGATGTATACCGGGAGTGTGGATACCTGTAAATCTAACTGAGCCTTAGTCTCACACTTTGATTCTACATCTTTTGCAGTGCCTCATTAATTGTCTTATTCACCGAACTGAAAGAAAGTATGATTGGCCTGATTATTGCAAGAATAGTCTCCTTAGTGTTGCTGATTTCCAGTGTGATTGTCTCATCTATTACCCTGGCTCACTCTGTCAAGACAGCTCACTTTGTAGATAATTGGACAAAAACAGCAGATGAGGCTTAAAAGACATAGGGCTTGATAGATACCAAGCTTCAATCATAAATAGGCATGTTAGAGACCTTGGTTCTTTGGACAGGAGACCAAATTAAAAGCCTATAGATAAAAGTGCCCACAGATACAACAAAGCCTCAAGTGCCACGTTATTATATGTCACATGATTTTGCATACCCCTACTCACCCTGTAATCTGTCTGCTCACCCCTGAGAACATATTAAAAAACATATTAGGAGGCTATGCATCAAAATATAACTCTGGACTTAGATGCCCTACGGAAAGATGTATTGCCTATGTCTCAACAAACTCAAAATTTTGATGAACAAATACAGGATTGGGATAAATTTTCTGATGCCCTCAACCAGCTGAACCCTTTTAAATATCTCAAGGTTCATGCATGGTTTTATGTTGCTCTACATACAGTGATGATAGTTTATGTCTTCTGGTTTTATTCTTAGTCTGCCGCAGAGGAACTCAAACTCACCCACGTCTAGCAATTCTGCAGCCACAGCTCACTCTGATTCAATTTCTGCCATCAAATAAGTAAAAAAGGGAAATTCTGGGGACCACAGATTATGAATAGAGTCTAGGGGATGTCCAAGGCCATCCTTGTCCTACTCTTTGGAAACTCCCTGATTTCCTCTAGTCACAGCTGAAAGCCCCAGGGCTAGTGATACTATGCCATTCTCCAGGCAAGATAAGACCTGCTGAGGACAATAAGGGAAACTACAGTTTCCTTATTGCTCCTTGTCTCACCCTTGCAAGACCGCTTTGTTCTTTCTAGCCCACATATTCACCATTACTACTCCCAGAAACCCTCACTGCCCTTGACACAGATGTAATCAATAAATACCAAGGTTCTGGCTGCCTCGCGGCCTTTTGTTCCCCATGAATGATTGGTCATCCCAGTTCTCCCACCATGCCAGCATTTTGAATCTTTCTCTTCCTTTTCACTGTGAGCTATAACACTGGGCAGGAGATTGGAGCCCACTGCAGGGGTCCACAATATTTTGCCCTCTATTTCTGCTTTGTTCTTCATTATTTCTTTATTTCTATTCATCTCTAGATTAGTTTTTGCTTTCTTCTAATTCCTTCAGATATTACAATAAAAAGTTTAGTTGAAATTTTTCCGCTTTTTTTGACATATTATTGTTGCACTAATTTTCCTTCTTGGTAGTGCTTTTGCAGTCGCAAAGATTTTGGTATATTTAGTGTCTATTTTCATTTCTTTCAAACAATTTTTAAATCTCTTGATTTCTTTCAAGATCCCCTGATTGTTCAAAGTTAGTTGTTTAATTTCCATGTATTTTCTATACAAATATTTTTATTATTTATTTCTAGTTTTATGGTATTATGACTGCAAAAGATACTCAATACAGTCTCTATAAATTTTAATTAGTTAAGAAGTTTTTGTGGTCTGTCATATAATCTATGCTGGTGAATGTTCCATGTGCTGATGAGAAAAACATATTCTACAGCTGTTGGATGAAGTGTACTATAAATATCTGTGAGTTACATTTGGCCTGGGGTACATTTTAACTGTCATTCATTTGTTAACTTCTGTCTATATAATCTTTCCATAACTAAAAATAGTGTTAAATTATCTTAATATTATTGTGTTGAAGTCCATCTTTTCATTTAGTTCTCTTAATACATTTTATACATGTTTTATACATTTAAGTGTTCTGATATTGGTTAAATATACATGGCAAATTGTTATTTCTTCTTTGAGAATTGACCCCATAACCATTTGTTGTAGCCACCTGGTATTTTTACTGATTTTGACTTACAAAGCTATATTATTGGA
Source organism: Hydrochoerus hydrochaeris (assembly GCA_004027455.1). Taxonomy (NCBI): domain Eukaryota; kingdom Metazoa; phylum Chordata; class Mammalia; order Rodentia; family Hydrochaeridae; genus Hydrochoerus; species Hydrochoerus hydrochaeris. The sequence goes on from PVLA01008894.1 coordinate 81,995, forward strand.
TATAATTTTGGCTATTCCTGCTGTTTGTTGTGCTCTATGGCATGAACTCTCTCATTCCATCCCTTCATTTTTAGTCTCTCTAGGTCCTTAGACCTAAACTGAGTTTCTCTTAAGCAACATAGAGTTAGAATCCTTTTAAAATCCACTCAGTCCCTCCATATCTTTTTATTATTTTCTTAATTTTCTCTTTCAATTGGAGATTTAATTTACTGAAATTTAAGGTAGTATTCCTAGGTAAGGTCTGACAATCATTTTAGAAATTGTTCTTGTTTTGTTGTAGTTTTTTGTCTTACAGACTTAATTTGTCATTATGTGATTTATGCTAGTAGTGTGCTTTGATTCCTTGCTTATTAATTTTGATTTTTCTACTATAGTTATTTTTAATTATTTTAATTTTTATTTTCATGCTTAAGAAATGAATGATCCAGGGCTGAGGATTTAGCTCAGCGTCATAAGTACCTGCCTTGCAAATGCCTGGTCGTGAGCTCAATCTCCGGTCCCAAAAAAGAAAGAAGAAGAAGAAGAAGAAGAAGAAGAAGAAGAAGAAGAAGAAGAAGAAGAAGAAGAAGAAGAAGAAGAAGAAGAAGAAGAAGAAGAAGAAGAAGAAGAAGAAGAAGAAGAAGAAGAAGAAGAAGAAGAAGAAGAAGAAGAAGAAGAAGAAGAAGAAGAAGAAGAAGAAGAGGAAGAAGAAGAAG